>ML813268.1:154354-190943 GCA_009831015.1 Picea engelmannii | reverse complement strand
AGAATAGATCTAGAAAAACAATAATACACACATTTGCAGAGAGAATTGGAGAAGGAAGAAGAAGGAGAGAAAGAATGGAAGAATTCTCATTAACCGTATTCCACTCACAAAGAGTGAATAATTTAAAATAGATATAGGATACATGAGTAAATAATGAGCCATAATGATGGTATAGAGTGATCTGGAGACACACCAACAGTTACGGGAGTGAACTACCACCTAGTCTAGTTTCTCAGGCAGTTACGGGAATGAATTGCCACCTAGTTGAGTTAACTAATCAACTACTCTTCAGTTAACTGACTTAACATAGAGTAGTGAGGAGTTAAATCAGAAAATCAAGGGTAATGCATCTGTCTAGTGATGATCCCAAGTCAATTGTTCATTAGCATGGTGATGATCCCAATGTTGCATGGTGACAAAACCAATGCAACATCTAAACTCAACTCAACTAGTCAAACTAAAGTGTCAACTAATAGAGAATATTCTCCCCTAAAATATAGGAGATTGGATAATGAATAATTATGAATAATAAACAAGGAAAAACCTTAGGAAAAATAAATCCTAGGTGTGTGTGAAGTAAATCCAACAGTCTTGATCGTCCAATCCTTGTTGGTGGATTTAGTGAATACTTCGACGAAGTGTATCTTCGGAAGGAATTGGAAGTTGACAACAAAAAACAACCGAAGTCTAAAGTCCAGAGGACTTGGTCCCTGCGCGGGTCTCATGATAAATAAAAAAGGGCCTACGAGGTAACCCAGCCTTCATTTATGTGGTTCACACAAGCTCCCATGTAAAATGACATGGAGTGAGGCACTAAGGAAGGACTAAGCCCATGGTTTCGAACCATGGTCACATGAGACACAGTTTGAGGGAAGCACTTGCGTAGAATTGAATTATGTATCTGCTAAAGGATAACAAGGAATTGTTATGTTGTGGAGAATGAGGATATATTCTTCATGAATTGAGCAGAAAAAGGACCTGTAGCATTGTTTGGAAAAATTATTTTATATGCATAATTCTAACAAAATGGTGGCTTGCAGATTTTGCAGAATTAAGAGACGTAAAAATATCAGTTCAGTATAAGAATGAATATTCGAGAAATGGAAGAAGGCAAGGGAGCCTCTAGCCATGATAAAGAGGTCGAAGGTCATAATATCAGAGTTGGTAATGCAGAGACAGAATCCAATGGACA
Source organism: Picea engelmannii (assembly GCA_009831015.1). Classification (NCBI taxonomy): domain Eukaryota; kingdom Viridiplantae; phylum Streptophyta; class Pinopsida; order Pinales; family Pinaceae; genus Picea; species Picea engelmannii. The sequence continues at coordinate 189,751 of ML813268.1, read as the reverse complement.
CAAGGGCCGAGGGGAGCAAGAAACTATGAGAAGCTTGAAAATAGAAGTGCAAAGTTACAAAGAAGACAATGAGAGACTGATGAGAGAACAAATTCAGATAAATGTTTGATTTTTTCATAGATTAAATCAGTTGCAGAGACAAACAAATAATGGATCAAAGAAAGAGGATGAACGCAAGTATCATGAAATAAGAGATGATCGTGGAAGAGCTAGTTATTCAAGAAGTGCTAGCAGAACTCATAGACATCACTCACCTCCTTACTCAACAAGAAAGTTTTATGCATCTGAAGATTCCTTAAGCAGTCTAGAGGTGTCTCATGTTAAGCACCAAAGAAGAAGACATGAAGTGGACAGTTTGAAAGGAGATCTAAGGAATCTTAGGCCACCATCCTTTGATGGTGAAAGGTAAAGGGAAGATGATGATGAAGCATGGTTTCTCGGACTCGGGAGATATTTCCAATTGCATAATTGTTCATCAAACCTAGAAGCTAGAATTACCACCTACCATTTACATGGGAAAGCTGCAATGTGGTGGGATAAACTAAATCAAGTTGAACATATTAATGAGAATAGGATCACTTGGAAGCAGTTCAAGAAGTATTTCCAGAAGGAGTACCTCTCAGAGCATTTATATGACAAGAAAATATTGGAGTTCTTTGAACTTAGGTTGGGAAGCATGACCATGGAAGAGTATGAGAATAATTTATTAGGGTTTTTAAAGTATGTAGGGTTTATAAATGATGATAAGGTGAAAGTAAAGAGGTTATTGAGTGGACTTTCATCCTTTTATAAAGAAAATATTCGGTATGATGAGCCCAAGACCTTGATTGAGGCCATCAGGAAGGATAAATACATGTATGAGCAAGGCCAGGGCAGAGAATCCATGCAGAAATCTTGGAAGGATAAGAAGAAAGAGAATTTTGATCAAAGGAAGAAGGGATTCAAACCTCCTTTCAATAGAAATGAGCCTAATAAAAATCATCAAGACTAGTATGATAAGGGAGAATCCAAGAAAGAAGACTCCTTGGGAAAAAGGGGAATACCACCAATCCAATGTTGGGGATGCAAAGAATATCACATGTACAGGGATTTTCCACGCAGTAAGGACAGAGTGAAGACCATGCACAACATCCAAGAGGCTACAATAGTCATACATGGGAAGGATTTATGTATCCTTAGATGATCGACAAGTAGAATACCAATCTAATATGATTGAGGTGGAAGGTAAGATCATAAATCAGCCTGTTGTTATTTTAATTGATTCGGGAGAAATTTATTGTCACATTGATACTAAAATAGTGGATATATTACATTTGGAGAAAATTAAGCTTGGAAAATCAATTTTGGTTCAGCTAGCCAGTGGAACCAAAAGGAGAAGCCATGATATGGTCAAGAGTTGTTCCATAAGTCGTAATGGTGTGAATACTAGTGTTGATATAAATATCATACCATTGGGGTCTTATGATATCCTAATTGGAATGGATTGGTTGGACAAGCATCATGTTGTCCTATATTGTCATAGAAATACATTTACATGTCTTGATGGAGATGGAAAATAGAGCACTTTGAAAGGGTTTCCAAGACCCATCTCTATAAGGAATATTTCAGCCTTACCATTGAAGAGATGTTTCAGAAAAGGATTCCAATTGTATGCAGCCCATGTGGAGGAGAAAAAAAAGAAAAATGGTCCCAACCTTGAGTATTTCTCGGTACTATGGTAATTTGAAGATGTATTCCAAGAAATATCAGGGTTTCCACCAAAAAGGGAGATGGATTTCTCTATTGATTTAGTGCCAGGAGCTTCCTCGGTGTCAAAAACACCTTACTAAATGAGTACACCATAGTTAAAACAATTACAAATGTAGTTGGAGGAATTGATGAAGAAAGGGTACATATGTCTAAGTGTTTCACCTTAGGGAGCACCAATACTCTTTGTAAAAAATAAGGATGTAACTTTGAGGCTATGTATCGACTTTCGACAGCTGAATAAGTCTACTGTGAAGAACTACTATCCTCTACCCAGAATTAATGACCTCTTTGATCAACTAAGAGGAGAAAAGATATTTTCAAATATAGACTTGAGGTCAGGATACCAATAGGTAATAATCAAGGAAGAATACATCCATAATACATCATTTAAAACCAGATATGGTCATTATGAATTCGTAGTGGTGCCATTTGGACTGACCAATGTGCCATCTGTCGTTATGTGCTTAATTAATGGCATATTCAAAAACTATTTGGATAATTTTTGCATAGTATTCCTCAATGACATACTTGTCTACTCTAAGTCTAAAGAGGAGCATGAACATCACTTAAGACTAGTATTGCAAGTGCTGACAGAAAATCAATTGTATGCCAAGTTGAGTAAATGTTCCTTTTATCAAAAGAAGATCCATTACTTGGGACACATTATTTTAGAACAAGGCATATCAGTGGATCCAAAGAAGTTTGAATCCATTAGAGTGTGGCCAACACCCATGAATGTTTCATAAGTCATATCTTTCATGGGGTTAGTTGGTTACTATAGAAGATTCATAACAGGGTTCTCTAAGATTTCTCATCCCATCACTTCTTTGCAAAAGAAGGGAATTAAACTTGAATGAACATCTGAATGTGAAGAGAAATTTAATTTGTTGAAGGAATTACTTACTAGTGCACATGTATTAAATATTTTTGACACAAATGAAAGTTTTGTGGTATGCACAGATGCATGTAAGGAAGGACTTGGTGGATTCCTCACTCAAAATGGACATGTTTTATTGGTTATGAGTCCAGAAAGCTTAAGGAACATGAGAGGAACTATGCCACACATGATCTAGAGCTTTATGACATTGTTCACACATTGAATATGTGGAGGAATTATCTCATGGGAAAAAGATTTGAATTAAGAAAAGACCACAGTGGTCTGAAGTATCTTTTTGAGCAGGCAACCTTGAATGCCAGACAAACAAGATGGCTGGAATTTTTAAGTGAATACAAATTTGATGTCAAGCATATCAAAGGAAAATCAAATAAAGTTGTCTATGCACTTAGTAGAAGAGTACATCTCATGCATGCTACATTTGTTAGTATGCATCAGTCATACTTGAAGAGAATAATTTTATATGCCCTTGTTATAGATCAACATTAACTATAGGTAAATGAAATATTACAACAAGGAGATGTACAACATAAAAGGAAAGATTATGAGATGAAGGAAGATGGATTACTTATGCATAAAAATAGAATTTATGTTCCTAGTTCCAGAGAACTTAGGAATCTGGTACTAAAATAAATGCATAAGGTTCCATATGTTGGACATCGCGGTTACCAAAAAACAATTACAGCAGTAAGAAGCCAGTTCTTTTGGCCGGGAATGAAAAAGGATGTTGTTGATTACATCGCTAGATGTATGGAATGTCAGAGAGTGAAGGCTGAGCATAGGCACCCAACGAGTTTGCTACAACCATTACCAATTCCAGAGAAGAAATGGGAAGTGATAACCATTGATTTTATAACTAAATTTCCCAAGACAACATGATTCAATCATCGTAGTGGTTGATAAATTGACAAAGGATACTTATTTGTTTCATGTAAAAACAACTCAGACAATAGCTAATATTGCATAAATTTACATGAGGGAGATTGTTAGGTTGCATGGGATACCTAGGACAATTGTCTCGGACAGAGACACAAAGTTTACTTCAAATTTATGGAGGGAATTATTTAAAGGATTTGGTACAAATATGAACTTTAGAACAACATAACATCCACAGTTAGATGGGCAGAAAGAGAGGGTCAATTGATTAATTGAAGACATGTTGAGAATGTATGTGATGGACAAGACATATAAGTGGGAATATTACTTGCACTTGGTTGAGTTTTCCTATAATAATGGGTATCCATCTTCATTGAAAATGATCCCATTTGAAGCTTTATGTGGTAGGAAATGCAATACTCCAATGAGTTGGGACAACCCAATAGATAGAGTGGTACTTGGGCTAGAGTTTCTCATTGAAATGAATGACCAAATGGTTAAGATTAAGAAGAATTTAAAGGCAACTCAGGATAGAAAAAAAAATTATGCAGATAAGAACAGGACAACTAGAGAATTTAAAGTAGGGGATCATGTGCTTCTGAAATTAAAGTTGAAGAAGATCTCTTTAAAGTTGGGTAGTTTGAAAAGCTGGCAACCAAACTCTGTGGTCCATTTGGGATATTCGACAGAATAGGGTCAGTTGCATATATGCTAGCATTTCCTGCTTCCATGAATGTGCATAATGTATTTCATGTCTCTTTGCTAAAAAAAGGTGTACATGATCCTAACAATGTTATTGAATTGCATTTGATTTAGATAGAGACACAGGGAGACTTTCAGGTCCAGCCAGTGCAAATTTCGGACAGAAAAGTCAAAATGCTCTAGAATCAAGTTATAGAGCTGGTAAAAGTTCAGTGGACCTACTACAGTCCTGAAGATGCTACCTGGGAGCATGAAGATTCCATGCGGGAAGAGAACCTCAACTTTTTGAATAAATTTTGTAATTTGGATTCTTGTTTTGTATATGCACTAAGGATAGTGCCAAAATAAGGGGGAGGGGATGTAACACCCTGGGTTTTGAGTCCCATATTAAATAATGTATTTTGTTAATGGTTGAGAGGCCAAAGTGACCAAACAAGTAAAAGAGGCCAGTGTTCCTAAGAGATGTAATTTTTTGATCATTATTAATAATAAATACATCGATGGCTGCTAGATGGACAAGGACAAGAGTTATAGGGGGCTATGATTCCACAAGAGAGGGGGCTTGAGGGGATAAGTATTTATTTTATATTTTTAAATCACCCATTTTGTCTAATGGAGGAAATCAGTTACGCGAGATTATTGGGGAAAGGCCATGAGGTTCTTGATTCCCAAGAATTCCATAAAATTGTCCGTGGTCTATTGGGGGGTTATTTCTCTCCCTCACTCTCATTCTCATTCTAGTTCTATCATTGATCACCTCTCTTGTTCACTCACTCATTCACTCGTTCACGCATGCACTCCATTTCTCTTTTTTCACACCTTTCGTGGATATCTCACTCCATTCATTTATGTCACCCACTCATCTTTCCTCATTTGTGTCTTGGCTTGGGAAATGGAAATGAACTGCTGAAAAGAATCCATGGTATTGTTGGTTGTAGATATTTCTTGTGTAATCCAACCATTATTTGAGGCTTACATGTCTAAGATGCTTTGGCCTATGTCCATATTTTCTCACAGTTGTGAGTCTTGAGAGTCCCAACATGAATATTCTGGACTAGCTGCATTGGAGCCCTAGAAGGAGAAGGACAACCTGGAGGATTGTGTGGCAGAGAAGGGAGAGGGTCCATTCTCTTGGGTTATGAAGGTTGGGTAGAAGAGAGTTGGGTACTTGGATTGTTGTGGGTATTGGGAATCTTTTGAGAGCTTCAGTGTTGATTGGTTTGGGAAGCCAAGTAACACTCTGGAACCTTCCTTGTGGATTCATAGCCCTAGCTCGGGGGTGACATTGTTGTTGATACTTGGAACAACAGTGTCTACTGTTGGGTGGAACCTTCTTGGTATGCAACTAGTTGGTGTCTTCTTTTATAAAATATAAGTGCTCTCTATTATGGTATTATTTACCTATGTATGATTTATTATGTTGTGCATTTGTTTATTGTTGAATTCAACCTTTAGAATATGCACACATGTTGGTTATTGATGTGCATGTCGTATGCTTCATTTCTTTTATGTGTAGCAACAATATTGATCAATGCATGTGAATCTTTCATGCATCCTTGTTATTTAGAGTTAGGACAGGGGTTGAATTAGTCCAGCGAAAGGACTGGAAGCTAGCATGCTTGGCCTTTGGGTGGCTGGGTATGTTACAATAGGCCAATATATTTTATTCTTATAGCTGCAACAAAATTGTGTGATTCTATGATTGATTATTCTTTGGATCCATATGTTGAGTCGAGGTTGAATGATCTCTACTTTATTGTTGGAGCAAGGTTTTTATATGTTGCAAATAACTGACTGGATCTACTATAGTGTTTCTTGGAGGAATGAAGAAGCTAAATGAAGGAGATATATGTTGTAGGACTAAAGGTATGGAGTTGGTTTTGGGTCTGAAACTTATATTTTATGCTTATTATACATAAAAAAATAAAAATATTATTGAATGATAACCATAATAACTTTGAAACATTGATACAAGAAGATATTTCATAGGTAAAAGTAGTGCAACAGAAATTTTCCCTATATTAGGGATATCTAGGTCATGAGAGATCTAATGATGATCTCTATAAATTACTCTTTCTTATTATTAAACAAGATTGTTGAGTTATACTTGGAGCCAATATTTATTTAAAATTTTATTCACTACCCTACCCTTCTTGAGAAAAAGGAGAGACTCATCTCAAGTATAGGAGTACTTCCAACAGAGCCATGTGCGTAACAAGATTACAAATGAGCTCATATTCAAATTCAAAAGATAAGATTTGATATATACCAAAATATGAGGAACCAAGCGATATTTTTTATTTCGTCCCAAGAGATATTGGAGGATGAAGTGTTGCCCTTGCCTAATGATTGTCTAGATCCATTATTCAATGTAGTCAGTACTCATTTGAATCTCTTCTTCTTCAGTATCGTTTGATTTCATATCCTCCTTTACCATACCATGTAGATCATCAAACATTTGGTTGTTGCACAAAGGATTTGGGTAAAAAATTGCTGGAAAATCTTCAATATTAGGCTCCAATACCTGCTCTCCATCAAATATTTTCCATGGCTCTTTGATATCTTCTTAAGATTTATAAGGAGAATCAAGGAAATCTTCTAGATATTCTTGTTTCTCATGTAACTTTTTCTCTTCTATCCCTTTCTGAGATGCATATATGTTCCTAATGAATGTCAGGCTTTTCTTAGGCTTTGCTCCTCCTGAGACGCATACATGTTTCATGTTGTTATTAGGATTTAAGATATTTCTTGGAGTAACATATTTCTTTACTCAAAAACTCTTAATCATATTTGAATGCTCATTGTTGGATGATAATATTTGTCTTGTACATGGATTAGTCCAAAAGGTGGGTCCTTTTTTGAATAAAAAAAAACTACAACTTCCATAAAACAAATTTCAAGGAAATGCATGTACTCCGACGCCTCATGCTACTATGATTTGAAAATGTGACTTATTTGCAAGTTATAAATATGGATTAGTTTTACTCAATAATAAAAAATTCTTAGTGAACAAATAACAATTACGGAATTGAAGAAAGAATAGCAGAAATAATAAAGAAGAGACAAAGACGAGGTTGATAATGGAGTTCACCCCTCCTGGGATACGTCTCTAGGTCTGCTTCCAATGAGTGATCACTTTATTATTGATGTTCAAATGCTCATATCACATCAAAAATATACCAACCTGCATACAATGTTATCTCCAAATCTACTACAAGGCTTTGGATCAAAGGCAAAATCACCTCCACGACTTAATTTCCAAAACTAGGCCTAAAAACCACTTCTCCAATGTATTTTATGTAGGAAATACCTCTGCATTTACAAAAAATACCAATGAAATTATTTACAATATGAACCATATATTGCATGTAAAAATGCATTTGTTTATATAAAAAAGGTCGATAATTCAAAATACATTTGATCCAATTTTTATGGTCATTGAATGTTTGATTAACCAGAATTAATATCGTATATTAAACCACGTAATATATGGTCGTACAAATCGAAATATAATAATAAAAATATAAAATTTGTGGTCCAAATAAACAAATATTACAATAACCATAATATATATGGTCAGTCGACAATAATAAAGTCATGGTGTTATGTTTGGCGTTCATTACACGGGAGGCACTGGGTCAAACATGTGGCCTACCCTTTTTTAACCCTACCACCATAATAACCATTATTTAAATACAACTTTTCATTATCCAAATGAATCTGACCATCAATGGGTTGGTTATGTGGATAGTTATGTAGGTGGATTATTTGGTGGAGGTCACGGGTTCCAATCCATGGACCCTCTATTTTCAGCCTTATATGACAACAAACACACTTTAAATAAAATATCTCGACTATTCTTAACAATATTCACTGTCGGTCTAGTGGTAAGTCGTTTGATTGTTACCTATGAGGTTGGATGTTCAATTCACATCGTCAACCATTCCAAAAGGATAAGGCCCTTTTATCTCGATGGAGGGTTCCATGTGGCACGCTCTGATTGGGCCATGTGTCACCTTTTGATTCGGCCACAGGAATGCACAATCACCTACCTAGTCAACACACAATCACCTTCCACGTCAATGCCACACCAAGTTCCCATACTACCTATAATCGTATGCACTACTACCTGTCAAATATGTATAGTGCCATGTGTCATGTCCGTACAGTTCCACGTGTCATCCTTTTCCTGATATTTTACCTGTTTTTTCAAAAATTCAATACATGATAACTTCTTTATACGCCAATTGTTTGATCCCTTTGAAGTTGCATTGGAAATATACCGTCGATCTCTTCACAATGGAACCCTTTTCATCAACATTTAATAGCATCAAATTTTATGTCACAAAATCCACCTAAATCATTCCTCCCCACTGAGAATCTTTTGGACCTCCAAAAGTCTAGTTCATTCAGAAATAAAGTGAGATCATTTTCGCCTCACTTGTCCAGTCTCATCCATTCCTCCTACTCGAACAATGATCATATGGTTCATCACAAAAAAGATGAAAACTGAAATAGCATTGCTAATAAAGTTAATCATTCCTACCATTTCCCAAACATTAGTATTCATTGTTGCAACTTCTAGCCATACTCCACTGACTATTAGAAAAATGAGAAACAAAACTAAATATAAAAATGTGAAAGAGAATGAATCAAAAACACATTTTTCCTTCTTAACTGGAACAACATTAACCAAAGGATCTGTTTTACTTTCAACCATAAACTATAAACCTGCATCCTTGACACTTTAATGCAACATCATATCATTATGTACTTCTTGTGAATCCTGAAATATCTCATTATAGTTAGCATCAAAATTAGCTACTTCATTTCTAAGATCACATTCTTCCTTAACAGACATGAGTGACAATATTTTGCTTGCATTAACTAGTGTTTTCATTTTCCCAGTACTGACAACAGACCAATTAGTCTTCATATCATGAGCTCTCACAATGAAATCAATCACATCTTTGAAGAAATGATACCTACGATGTTCCCTGTAGAAAATGGCCTTCTTGTCATATAAATATGGGCTTCCCAAAACAATCTCGCAAATGTCAAGTGGAACCACATCTAACTCTACCTCATCAATGAAACTAGATGTGATTGCAAATCTTGATTTGCATTGCTTGGTTACTTGTAACTTGGAATTATCACAAACACAACCCAAAGGATATGGTCTTAGATGAGGCTTAGTTTCCAATCCTAGATACTTAACAACTTGCTATGAAATAAGATTAACTTGCAATCCATTATAAATAAGTGTGTCTATCTTAGTGTGTTTTGAGTTTACTCATATATGAAATAGTTCATTCCTCTTCCTTTCATCAGGGATTATATTATCCTTTGAGGAAGAAGAAGCAAATGAATTTGAACTAGTAACATAAATGATACCTTTGATTGCCATAGTTGTAACCTTAGTTTCATCATCAAAATCTGATCCAAGATCCTGAACTGTGGTTGCGGTCTTCTTTTTACTTTTCTAATGCCGAGCCCAAATTGGCTTCATATTTGGATGCAATTTCCAACAATGGTCCTCATCATGTTCTTGCTTCTGACAATGAGAACAAGATGGTCTCACATCCTCTCTCTTCACTGTAGCAGTTTGTTTGAGTTTTTCCTTCCCTTTGTTCTTGCCTTCTCTTGGTGGAACGGATTTCGAGGAGAAACTACCATGGTAATTCCCTCTACCTGACTCAAGGTGAGTCTCTTGTACACTAACTTCATCAAGAGTAGTTGATTTAAACATAATTATTATACACTTCAAATAATTAGTTAATCCACTTGTATATTTTAACAAAGTATCTTTTGTGTACAAAGGAATTCCTAATATAAAATATCTCTTCCCAAACTCCTGAGTATACTCTTGTACACTTTTTCCTTTAGCTTGCCTTAATTTTTTCCAATTCATCATTTCCTTTTTCATATATGCTAAGGTATAAAATAGTTTTCTTAATGAAGAAATAAGTTCATCCCAAGATGAAATATTTTTACCCTTTTGTTTGAGATCCTCTTGAGTTTTACTCTCCCACCAAATGAGTGTGGTACCTCCCAATCAAAGAGTATCTAATTGGATTTTAGAATTGGTGTCCACAATTGTTCAAATCATGTAATAAACTTCCATTTTCCTGGCCCAATTATCCATTTGTTTTTCATTGATTTCATGGTCATATATAGGCAAATCAAACTTAATGTCAAGATTTAATAAAGGAAAATCAAGATAAGGTTTCTTAGAGTTCTTCTTTATAGAACAAGAATAAGAAATCCCACTGGAACTAGAAGAGTATAAAGATGACAAAGGAATTTCTATAGGGTCACCAACCTCTCCTTCAACTTTTTTAGTTGTCCTAGATGGACCACTTTCTTCCTTGGCCTTCTTTTGATCCTTGTGCATTTATTCCACCATAGATTTCATTTTCATAAATGCTTGAAAGAAATATTCTTTGGAACCAAAAGGATGTTCTTTTGGTGACCTTGGTGACACCATTTCCCTTCTTCGAAATACATGTCCAATCTCGAGATCAACTTCTTCCAACTATCCTTCACCGAGCTTGAGCTTCACCCTGGTTAAACCCCACTATTTGAAAATCCTGTCAAACATGATCTAATACCAAAATTGATCTAAAAATGTGACTTACTTGCAAGTTATAAATATGGTTTAATTTTACTCAATGCTAAAAAATGCTTAGTGAACAAATAAGAATTGTAGAATTGAAGAAAGAATAGTAGAAATAATAAAGAAGAGATAAAGACAAGGATGATAACGCAGTTCACCTCTCTTGGGATATGTCTCTAGGTCTGCTTCCAGTGAGTGACTTCTTTATTGATGATGTTAAAATGCTTAGATTACATCAAAAATATCCCAACATGCACATAATGTCTCCAACTCTGCTAGAGGGCTTTGGCTCAAAGGAAAAATCACCTCCACAGCTTGATTGCAAAAATTATGCCTAAAACCCACTTTTCCAATGTATTTTATGGAGGAAATAGCTTTGCATTTACAAAAAACTACCAAGGCAATTCTTCAAAATATGACCTATATATTTCCATGGAAAAAATCCTTTGTTTATATAATAAAGGTCAATAATTCAAAATACATTTGATCCAATTTTTATGGCCATCGAATATTTGATTAACCAAAATTAATATGCTATATTAAACCATATAATATATGGTCTACAAATCGAAATATAATAATAACCATAAAAAATATATGGTCCAACCCAAACAAATATTAAAATAACCATAATATATATGGTCATTCGATAATAATAAAGTCTTGGTGATATGTTTGGTTGTCATTAAATGTTAGGCGCGGGGTAAAACCTGTGGCCTACACTTTTTTAACCCTACCACCATAACCATTATTTAAGTATAACTTTTCATTATCCAAATGAATCATACCATCGATGGGTCGGTTATGTGGATGGTTATGTAAGAAGATGGTTCGGCGGAGGTCATGGGTTCCAATATGTGAACCTATTGTCACAGGGGCAGACCCAGGTTTCAACACTTCAACAGTGCACCAACAAAATCCTAACTTCTGGCCCTTTCAGCAACACCTGCGAAGCAGATGCAGTCTAACCCGAGGTAGAGGCAGGGCGGGTTGCAGGACTCAAGTGTCTACAACCTATCTAGGACACATATCTGTGATCACAATACTTTAATAGAGAAATTTAGCAATTAACATTCATTATTATTTAACCCTTATTCACATCGCAGGTTGAACCCTTATTACAGATCGGTGCAGTAAAAACCAAGATCAAGAACCTCTAACCATTTAACACATAGCATCATAACAGATCTAATCATTCATTCATGTATAAAGCACTAAGAATCAATGGATTTATCTATTACACCAAGATTATTACACATCGACATAGGATATACGTGGTTCACCCCAGTGTGGGGCTACGTCCACTAATCTTCTTCTCTTCTTATTAGTCTCTTTCAGTATTCTTACATGCACCAATATAGAACGTCAACTCTGCATAGGACATGATATCTTCGCGCACCTTGCCATATCCTCCTTCCCCAAGTTGTATCAAGGCACAAAGCCTTGCACAGTTCGTCTACACCAAGCACTTACAACATGCTTGCACTTAGCTCTGTAAGCCTTAACACATCTTCTTGCACATAACTAATATTAGCACTAAGACATCGACCCTTTCTTACATCACCTAGATACTTATTTATACATTACAAAAGAGGCCTAATCATGGGTAAACCCATGGGCCGACATCCCATACCTGTTACATAAACCCTAAAACCCAAAAAGAACGAAAAAAGGGCGATATCCCACGATATCCACTTTGCCAGGGTGCTCTGTCTTCGACCATCCTATCGAAGTCCCAAAAATGGTCAAACATGACCAATGTTTCCCCAAAACCTGGTCGAGGGCCAACAGGCCCCCAAAACTCACCTTTGACTCATCCTGAGTCAATTTGATATGGGAAATACTGCTTTGAAGGCCTCAAGCTTAGCACGAGCTTCCTCGACTTACTGCTTTGCCAGAGCCTCCTACTCGACGAACTCCTAAATGACTTTCTCAGTGACAGACCCTTCCAAGTGTTGTTCCATTATTGTGACTGCCTGTTCTAGTTTTGATCCTTCTCCCTTGATCTCTTCAAAGAGGGTGCAAGCTTCATCCTGCACTGACTGGAGTCACTGTGTCACCTCCATCACTCTTCTCTGGATGGTAGTGACCTGCTGCTGAACTACTCATTGCTCCTGTGCCCTCTTCATCTTCTCCACTGCTGTAAGTAGGTTCAACTACGCTTGCACTATAGATGCTTGTTGTTTCACCTCCTGGACTTGTGCCTCCAATGTCCTCAGTTCTGGGTCTTCTGCAAAGCGCTCATAGGTCCGTGCACTTCGGTTACTTAGTTTCTTGCATTCTGAAACCAACACCTTGATTCTTTTGACTATGCTCCTAGAAGTTTCTTGCCTCTAATCCCACACTTCCTATGGAGTGCTCGACACTTCTTCCAATTATAACTCAGTTAGTCTTTCTTGAAGCTATTGAATGGCTTCAACGAGCTTCCCCACTTGGATCTCAGCTGTCTCTTTTTCCATCTAGGCCAAGCCTAGCATAGAGTGAATTTATCTAGCCACTATCTCCTTAACCGCAGTCTTCTCCGCGAGAAGCTGGTATTTTTTCTCTATGAATTTTCTCTTTGTCCTCCTCAAAATTTGCTCTCATGTCATCTTTTTCTTGCTGCGCAACTCGAAGTTTCTCTAGGGATTCCTCCTTTGCTTGCTTCAAGGCCTTTGTGGCCTGTTATTTTTCTTCCTATACTCGAAGAAGGTGAGCCTCTATAGAATTTGTTATCCTTCCCAGTTGGGTGGGCTCATCCCCTAATTCTACAGCTTCTAATGATGACGATGCAGTAAACAATGTGTGGTTCGAATAGAGAGATTTTTGTATCGCCTTCATCTTCACCTCGATTTTGTCATACATTGTCTCCTGCTTTGCTTCGTTTCACTGCAAGGTTTCCTCTGAAGCATCTTCTACAACTATGATGATGAGGTCAATATCATCCACTGTGAGTACATTTTGCGATTGAGGCTTATTGGCTCGTGACTTCTTTCGTGCAGAGGGTTTCTTCGAAGAAACCTTCCTTTTATTTGATGTCTCGGTCTCTGTGAGGGGTTCCTTTGGCAGTGTTGCTTCACCCTTTTATTTCTTGTATTCTTCCCCTTCCTCCTCTTGGTTTATTTTCTCGCCTCCTCCTCCTCTATGTGAGTCAGATGTAGTTCCATCCGATCCATTGTTTATCTCCTGCACTTCTTCCTTTTTCTTCTTCTTCTTAGCGCTACTCAATCCATACCACTCTGTCTGGGTGACCAAAGGACTTTCAATGATGTCTAGGTCAAAGAGCTCTATCAACTTGACTGGTACAAGGAATTTAGTCGGCCATTCCTTGGTTATCTCCTCCATGTCTTCATCAGTCAATTTGTAGTAAGACTGTATCTCCTCCTTTATTTCATCCCTGCGTACAGTGATGTAAATGAAGTGTCGGTATGCGTGGAACTTTTCTAGTGGCTTGTAAGTATGCAAGGTGTTTGAGTTCATTTGAGGGAATGACTCAATGGTGTGTGAGAGTTGTAGGCAGTAAGTGTGAAACACCGCATTTTATTTCCACTTATTCGCCATGTAACTTGTATACTACAAGTTGGTCAACCTTGCGGCCAATGGTTCTGATGGCTTGACTTCCGGGAATGTCGCTCCCTTCATCATCTCCCAAGTGACAAATGCTATGAGAATTAGTAACCAACTGAAGTGGAATTCATAGCCTTGGTCATGTGATTCACGACAGTCCTTCTCCAACTCATTAAAGAGGTAGCTCGCCCAGTTCATTTGCATGCCCTCGATGCACTTCCCTGTGAGGTCGAGGATGAACCCTATAACTTGCGTTGGTCTATTATTCCTGACAATATTTCCAGCAATCAATTGACAAGCTAGGTGCATTGCCCCATCTTGGATGGAGGCCACCTTGTAGCCTCGCTTCCCCTTCTCCACATCGCTGTAGGTTTCCTTTATATGCTATGCCAGAGAGAGATGTGTAGCCTTCCCTAGATAGAATTGTTGAGGGTACAGTCCATGCACGCTCAGTCCAATGATCATGTGGATCAGCGTCGGATCCACAACCACGCACCTATCTAACCAAAGATAACCTCCATGGTAGCATGACATGAGGAGTTTGACACACTCGTTAACCTCCTTATGTCTGCCAAAGTGGTGGATATTCGTGACGTTTAATATGGTGGACCTCACGATCTCCTTAATCCATGGTTGGGAGACTATCTTTGGATTCTTCCCAGTTGTCTTGGTTAGGTATCAATGTGGTGTGAGAAACGCATAATTCTTCTTGTCTCCAAGGTTGAAATCGATAATCTTAAGATCAGGGATCATTCCTAGCTGCGGTCCGATTTCATGTATCCCCTTCAGGAAGTACGTAGTGATGAGCATGTACTTGAAGTCCCATGGGATGCTGTCATGACTAACCATGCTAGTCAGAGGCGGGATGTAGTCGGGCAAGAGTGACCAGATTAGCTTCGCATTCGCCATGTCATCGCGATGCTTGCTTATTTTCTCGTCGTTGTTCGACTATATCGATGTGCATTCGAGGAGGAGGCTTGCAATCCGGTCATCGATGAGGCATGTAATCCTATAAACATGACTTTCTCAGCCATAAGGTCGATCAATATTTATTCTACCGATTTCTCTACTATTCTAAGGCCGCCCGACATGCACGCTCGTAAAAAAATAAATTGGGTAGGTGACTGAACACTCAAGGTAGGGACAATGGGTGGCGAGGTCTCAAAAGCACAATGTGATAGCAATCAGTTCTCTTGTTAGCTTAGATAATCACAATTTTCCAAAGTTTCCCCAGGGAGGCATTCGACGAATTAAATAAACAATGTCATAATGGGTTCATCCAATGGATCGAAAAACCCTCAATCAATATGATTCCATCCATTATGGCACGGTCCCAACGGTCCAATGGCGATATTTCCAGCAATAACTACGTTTCTATCCATTCCAGAGTGTCGTTCTAACGGTTGGGATGCCTCCAATGATCATATTTCTTCGCCATGGCAAAGTGCCAGTCTGTGTTGTTCTTCTATTCCGACGATGTTTAGGTTCTATAAGCCTTCTTTCTGTGAATTCCTCTCTTGAACTTCCTGCAATTTTTCTAACTTATCTTTCTTCTTACTGAGCTTTCTAGCCTTCTTTCCTGTGATCTGAGTCTTTCGGTTCCTCTTTCCATTGTTATTCTTATTTTCTCCTAGTAAAGGGACTTTGCACTGTTGAGGGTCTTTCAAAGGGTTTGAGTGTAGTACCTATTCTCTTACTTCTTCTGGCGTAGTTGCTCTTCTCTCTTGCATGGATAGGTTCTGTAAGCCTTCTTGCATTCTTTCAACCTTGTCAGGCTTCTGCTGCTTCAACTTGTCCTCTTGTTCTTGTATTAGTCTCACTAATTTTCTGGTTATGAATTCCCTTAATTCTTTCTTTTTTTGTTATGTGGCTTCCTCTTCTTCTTTCCTTCGGATCTGATCTTTCTCAATCCAAGGATTTCCTAACATAAGTGCAAAAGGAGTGTTATTGTCAACAAATGTAATGACCTCAAATTCGTCTTCAGTCGATGCTCCTTGGGCTATCATAGGTACATGAGTAAGTCTTCCACATAGGGTTATCATATTTCCTTTAAACAAGCCTATCCCTCCAAATGAAGGAATCATATCCGGCTTCCCCAAAATTTCCCAAGTGCTTTCTGGCATGATATTCACCTATGTTTCTTCATCCAGAACACAGTCTATGTCGAAGTCTCCTATTCTTGTTTCTATGCACTCCTTCTCTTTTAAGATCTCTGGTAAACAGATGTCTTGGTGATCATTCAGTGTTTCTTTCATCTGTAATAACATAGTCTCCAATTCTTTCTGGTTCTCTAGTATATCTTTGGTTTCTTGACCTTATTCATGGTTTTCTTATATTAGGTTCATATTTTCAACTTTAGCAATCATTCTAGGGAAATCCAAAACCTCATGACCAATAACTTTACAACAAAGACAAATAGGACCTCTACCAATGAATTCCTTAGCAAGATGTCCCTGTCTTCTACAACTATAACAAAGTGTCAATCCTCTCTTTCTCTTAAACAATCCCCAACCTTTCTTGTACTATGCATTGGGATCACAGTGATGGACCTGCAACCTGCAAAAACTCTTTCTAGGTTCCTACATCCATTTGTTAGTCCAAAAATTCTTTCTATGCATAGGAATAACATATCTTTCACTAAATCTATCAAATTTATTCTGATCAACTATTTCTTCTAGTCGTGCCCTAGTTTTTAGACTAGGACAAAACCTATCAAACATACCTAGATCCATTCTTTCAAAGAAAAATTTTCCACTTATCTTACCTTTCTCAGAGAAAAAATCTTTAAGATCTTACCTCTTTTCTTCAGATTGGACTTCCTTCTCTTAGCACATAGCTTCTCAATTCAAGTAGATTACTACGCACTACAACAACAGATCTACACACAAAGCTTTATTTTTTCTTCAGTTCCTAGCAATCACAGTTTCAGGTCTTGACAACGGAACCATTTGTTGGCACAGGGGCAGACCCAGGGTTCAACGCTTCAACAACGCATCAAAAAAACCCTAACTATCAGCCCTTTGAGAAACACTTGTGAAACAAATGCAGTCTCCCCCAAGGTAGAGGAAAGGGGGGTTGCAGGAATCAAGTGTCTACAACCTAACTGGAACACAGATCTGTGATCACAATACTTTAACAAAGAACTTTAGCAATTAATCTTCATTAGTATTTAACCCTTATTCACATCGTAGGTTAAAACCTTATTACAGATCGACGCAATAATAACCAAGATCAACCACCTCTAACCATTCATCACATAGCATCAAAGAAGATCTAATCATTCATTCATGTATAAAGCATTAAGCATCAATGGATTTACCTATTACACCAAGATTATTACACTAAGAAATTAGATACATAAACAAAATTAACATCATAGTACAAAACACATCGACACAGGATATACGTGGTTCACCCAAATGTGGGGATATGTCCACCAATCTTCTTCTCTTCTCATTAGTCTCTTCCAATATTCTTACATGCACCAAGCCAGAATGCCAACTCTGCATAGGATAAGAGATATGTGCACACCTCGCCATATCCTCCTTCCCCAAGTTGTATCAAGGCACAAAGCCTTGCATAGACTGTCTACACCAAGCACATACAAAACTATGTCACTTAGCTCTTCAAGCCTTAACACGTCTTCTTGTACATAGCTAATATTATCACTAAGTCATCGACCCTTTCTTACATTGCCTATTTACTTATTTATACATTACAAAATAGGCCTAAGAATGGGTAAACCCATGGGAAACATCCCATACCCATTACATAAACCCTAAAACTCAAAAATCTCGCACAAAGGGCGAGATCCCAAAAATGGTCAAACACGACCAACATTTCCCCAAAACTTGGTCAAGGGCCAACAGGAACCCTGTTGTGGAAATTTTTCCCTTGCAAACAGGTCAAAACCCCCTTGGATCAAGATTCCTTTGATCCAAGACAGAAGGTAATAAATGGTTTTCTACATTCCCCCTAGATCTGATTTATATACCCACAAACAAAATGGAAAAATAAGATAAGAGTATGAGGTAGATGACTTAACTCCTTTCTATCGATTATCCTCATTTCTCCAACCCTTGATCTTGATATCCAAGCTCTTAGTGCAAGAGAAGTACTACGAGGAACAAATCAATACTCCTTTCTTCCATGATATATTGTTAAGAAAAATAGACCTATCTACTTTGAGCTAGGAAAAAAATAGACATGCATACATTGAATAACATAAGCATGAGGGGAATAGGACAAGTTATATTATATCAAAATCAATAAGTAATGAATCATTTAAAACCTTAATGTCAATGTTGCATCGGATCCTCCAATATCTCCTTTCTAGCCACTTGAATGTCATGATATCAGCACTATAATATTTTGAAGTTCTTCCTTCAACTTTCACTCAAGAATGGCCTCCATTATATAGGAATTGAGGCATAACAACCATATGATAATTTTGATTAGAGGATGTGATCAAATGAGGATTTGGATGAAAAAACAAGATTGACCTTTCCTTGAATAGAGGATATCTCGAACTAATCCCTTAACCAACTGAAATATCTCGGAAACAACCTCCAAAAATAAGGCATGATGATTGAAATTACTTCATGGCCCCTCCATAACTAAACACGGGAAGATATTATCGATCCTGTATAACTGGGAAAGGAGAGATGATAATGGTTCATCCTTCTTTCCATATGGGAAAGGGGGTGATGAAGCTAAAAAAATGCCAAAAAATCAAGGTGAAAGATAGTATTTCGACATCCAAATGATAGATTTACTCTTCAACATGTCTAGGGATTATGAAAAACACTTCCACATGGTGATGCAATTGTGACACTTGGTAAAGTGTGATGCTTAAGTATGACACTTGATAGTGTGACAAATAGGTGTGTAACATATGCCCCCTAAAGTGTGAGGTCAGAAGATAAATTGATGGTCGAAACACTTTACAAAAATGTGTATGTAAGGGTATATATCAAACACGATATATGTATCATCCCCTGGGTAGGAATAACATGCTCAAAATAAACTGAATCAAAGCATGGTCATCGACCAATACACTATGGATCCACGAAAGAACTGACTAAGGATATGGCCACCAAATATACAATGTGGATCCATGATCTGAAAATGATAAAGGCTTGTATTCTTGAAAATATGTGCAAGTTTTAATTCAAGTGTTCTTTGCAAAAGGATGAATTTGCAAACACAATTTTTATAGAAATTATAGATTCAAGATGTAGATAATAAGCATCAAATAACAGTGAACACTAAACACATAACACAACAAATGATAAAGGAGTTCACCCCTCTCTTGGGCTACATCTCCTGGTCCAGCTTCCAATGGATTTTTTATATTATTTTCTCAAAGTGATAAAATATGTGCTTTACAATGCTCAAAATTCCAAATAGATGGCTCCAATGGCTTTAGAACGTCCAAAAACCCCTAGCTGGGCTTTTTTGGCACCTGATTTGGCCAAAAATTGAAGAAGATAGACTTCCTGGAAGTTCCCCTTCAAACTTGTTGTCTCTGGATCGCCAAAATGCACCTCTGTGTGTCCAACCTAGCTCATGCGCTCATTTTCGTGCTAAAACCTAGCACCAGGTGCATAATCAAAAAATCACACAAACTATAGGACGGTTAAGGAACCTAGCCCCTAACCACCAAACCGTCGGACATATGGGTCATATGACCACACCCACACATAAAAAAGGGCCAAGTTTTAAAACTTATGGTAACGTGCCAAGTGTCCAAGTGCGTGGGGTTTGAATGTGGGCGCACGGTGGTGGTTATATGGTAAACTGTATGTGACCGGGGGCTGGGGCTTAGCCCCGACCCGGACCGCACCCAACAAACATATAATTCAAACTTAAATATATATGAAACCATATAGTGGTAAGAACCACATGGTGGGCGCGCCAGTTTGGCGGCCCTTCCCAAAGCTTTACCCCTGCCCGGAGGTCGTAGGGTTGAGTCCTGTAAACTCCACAAATTTTAACCATTGACCAAGTGACACGTGGTGGCCCTTGCTTGGGCCATGTGTCACCAATCCATTCGCCACAAATATGCCACGTGTTGGACACTAATTCGTCCACATGTCTTCCACTCAACACCTGCCACGTATGACCCTGCCAAATCAACATCTACCACATGTCATATGGCCCTGCCACGTCAGCATTTGTATGGACTGTACGGACTGTACAGTCAGCAAATTCTTTTTTACCTGTTTGACAATTTGAACAGAACGTGATATCTCACTCATCTGAGGTCCGTTTGAACCCATTTGAGTTGTATTAGGTTCATGACGACGAGGCCTACGCACCTGTTCGATTTGAAGCAATTCCGAGCACTTTGAATTTTGAGAAAATTTTGATCCCTTGGATCAATCCATACCTTCCATGACATGATCAAGCCATAGCCACAAAAGAATACACAGTGGAGCTACAATATGACAAAAACATAGCCACGAACCAATACAAAATGGATCTATGTGACAACATATATATTAGTGATATTTCCAGCATGATGGCCATAATGGAATCTTCTAACTTCTCAAATAATCTCCATTGCAACCTTAGTGAGGCATGTAACAGAGGTGGGTGCCTAAGGGGTTCCCAAGGTCTTTGTCCTGATCTCAAAATGGTATGATTCTAGCCACATTAAGAGATGTGTTGATTTCAAACATGGTAGAACCCACTTGATTATTGGTCATTGATGTATATTGTTAACAAGTGTGAGGGAAATCACCAGTAATGACAATAACTCCCAAGGTACCTTAATACATTCTAGCAAATATGAATAAATGAGTTAAAGTTGAAAATTTGTGGAATCATTCGATCATAGATCAATGATGTAAACCTATTGTCGAAAAAGAGGAGACCTACCAATAGGGCATGTAGGTTCCAAGGTACTAATTGGTTTCTAGTTCTAATTCTTGGATAATGTATTGCAGTCGACAGGAACAGACTCATCGAAGGAGGGACATGATGCATCCCCCATCATTGACGTGAAAAATTACACAGGAAAGTGATGTAAGATAATAGAGAAAATGAGCACAAAATGACATGAGGATGAAGGTTGGTAACACTGTAAAGTGGTTGATTTGGGATAAAACTTACCTTGAACATTATGAGGCATGAAACATGCCTTGGAAGTATTGACTCAATGAGAGATAGACCAAAACATAGTGCGATGATAACTGGGGCACTCATCGGGTGGGCTGAAGGAGTATGGTGACTCATAGGATTGGTATGACTCTGAGACAAGAAAATTACCCAATTGTACAACAAGATGCAAACATGTGCCATGTTCAAGGGTGATAGCAAACAACTGCCATAATGATTTCCAAAAAAATGACCCACTTCCCTCAAATTTTCACCCACCATGAACGACGAGTACCTCTTTGATTTTTAACGATATTGAGGAGGATAACAAATGCTCAATACAGCTCATCTTCGATGAGTCCGTCATCACATGTTTAACAAACCTGAATAAGGAGGGGTTTGATCCAATATGGGTCTTTCATTGTATAATTTTATGAGTCTAGGGAAGGTAAAATCAGTGGTATTTTCATGTATAGAGAGTCTGAAAAGAAATTAAAGGAGACTCCAAGGTTGTTCTTTTTCGTAAATTTATTCACCCAAGCTCGAAAAAGTATAAAACAATACAAGGTAGAACTTCAACTCTTCTAGCCAAGGTTGACTAGAGTATTATTTTTTTGTAATTAGTCCATCCACTCTAAAAAAGGGTTAAACTTACATTGAATAGACACCCTTTAAAATCCTTTTAACGAGTGTGAAAGGAAACAAGATTTCTTGACAATCTTTTCATGTTTAGAGAGTCTGAAAATAGATTGAAGGAGAACCCAAAGAGTTCCTTTTTCATATAATTTTTACGAGCACAAAAAAAGTGATAAAAGTATACTCGGTAACTTATTCTCATGTATTTACGAGCAAGAGAAATAAAAAATACTAAGCATGTCCAGAGAGAACAAGTGACATGCAACTATGTTCCAATGGGTGGAATGACTCCCAAGAAATGACTATGATAGCGCATAGCAAGTAGGCATGGAAAGCAAGTAACACTCATAGTAGCGTGTCTCTCTAGAGGGTAACATAAAAATAGGAGTAGTGTGATGTGAACAGCGAGTGTCAAGCATAATTGTAATGGCCATAAGCAAGTGAGATGACAAATAGAAACAAAGCAGTAGTAAGAGAAGCCATTAAGCAGACAATAAGATGTATGCTTCATTTTTTAACGATCTTGAAATAGAGAATGAATTATTCTTAAAGTCTCTTCTTCATTTTTTAACGAGATTCAAACATAAAATGAAACTATTCTCAGGTTTGGTTTCATTTTTAAACAATATTGAAACAGAGAATGAACTATGCTCGAAGTGCCTGCTTCATTTTTAACGAGCTTGAAACAGAGACTGAAATTGTGATCGGGGTTGTTTTCATCTTTTAATGAGCTTGAAACCAAAAATTAACTATGCTCGGAATGATACCCATTGATAGGTTTCTTCCCAACATGATGTCCAGAGGTTGTTACTTTCCCCCCAACATCATCGACAGATGTTGGACAGTTGGTTGTCATTTATGTCAACCCTTGGAGCATTCAAAATACCACGGAATTGTGGTCAATATTGATGGTGAGTTAGTTGTCATTGATGTCAATAAGAGTGGTTGATGTCAGCAGATGTGATGGGTTTATTTGATGAAGTCTACACGAATCCCCAGAGGTGTGGTCATGAGATTCGAAGTTGTTTGAGGAATAAGGACATGAAGGATAGTGAAAATGGAGGTAACACACTCATAGATGGATAGTCCTCATCATTTGTTTCCAGTGATAGCTGGTATGCCATGTGCTTCCTCACTGTCGAGGTGTTATGGACTCATGAAGTTGTAACCCCCAAGAATGGTTAAGAAACCCCTAAATGGTTACAATCTTTAATGAAAGGGCAATGTTATAGAAAGATTTACCTCACCCTATGCAATCTTGCATAGAGGGCCTTTTTCCATTTCCCTATGCAGACTTGTAGTCACTTTTTACAAATCCCATAGATAAAAACATGATTTTTCCACATATACATGCCCTGCCTATATTACAACATGCGTATATGTAGGTTGCACCACTACATCCTGCATACATCGGGATTTGTGCCCAAAATTAAAAAATGGTTTCAGGTTTCCATGTCACGTCACAAGATCTATGATCCTTGGCCTTCCATATACTGGAAATGTTCTGATTCGACCCTTCAATTCCACTTGAGGGATGCAAATGGGCCAAAACCAAGCTATGGAAAAGAGGAGAAAGAATTCAACTTTGAGAGCAAAGTTACTCTGGAGAAATTATTCACTTCATATTGAGTTTGCATCCCTTTTTCCTTTAACTTTGAACACATTATTCATCCCCCAAGCTATTCCCTATTGATTGAGAACCTCATTGTCTCTCTTATATGAGATTTCCTTTGGTGGAGGATTGAAGTGGTGGAGGCCCAGTTGGAAGGAACTTATTTTCTCGGTTCTGAACTGTGTCGACACAGAAGTTTGTTACTTATTCACTTATGTTGATTACATCTTAATATAAATACTCTTTTCTTGTCCAATTAATATCTCGCAAATATTTGAATTATTATTCCATGGGCATATTTGTTATGAATGTTGATGGATTATGCTATCGAATGTGATAACATTATATATTATCAGCATATCCTTGTGTTTATTGGTTGTTGAGGACTAGTTGCAGGTGTATTTCTTTGGGTCAAGTGCTCAACAATGGACTTCATCGAACGTCTGGATGAGGTAGGCCTTTTATCTTGTCTCGCTAGCATATTTGTTCATATAGCATACTTGAGATTAGAGTTGGTTTCTGCATTCATTTTAGTCTGTTGTGGTTTACCCCTATCCATAGAGAGATTTTCCTTGTAACAGAATTGGCAACCATACTGGGGATAAAATATTCTTTTTTCTGGGTTTGAAGTGTTTTTCTCCTTAGAATATTTCTCTCGTTTATATTGAGTTTCTTGTCGTAGTATACTTGACAACCTCTGTACACTCTAATTCTGATTTTCTTAGCCTTCTCCTTAGACTGGATGTGTTTTGATACATATGTGTGGGTTTTTGCTTGACAATCACGTACATACACATTTTGTACTTCTGCAAGCTGCGTACATATGCACTTTTCCCTTGAACAGTCGTGTACATCAAACTTTGTTGCTTGGTTTTTAGGTTTGGTGGTTGTTGGGTAGGTTTTTATGATTGTTGAGTCTTCTTGGGTCTCTGTGGTGACTGTTAAGTGTCTATGGAATGACAGAAAACCTATCTTTGGTTGAATTTTTAGGTGGCGCCTTTCTCATCATATTTTTCATTTTGATTGTCCTTGCATCTTGGGCTGGGTGTTTTTCTCCTTGATATCCTACTTGGGTTGTCTCTTTTTATACACAGTAGAGTCTTTATATCAAGTTGTTGTTCAGTCCTTGCATTTTCATTTTATTATATTGAAAATACAAAAATATTAGGAATTTCACATTAATTGGCATTTTGATCTCTTGAGTCTTTGTCATTTATCTTAGTGCATGTAAAGAAAGAATGCATTTTACTTAGAATTGCATAATTGAATTGAGAATTTCATTTTGAAAAGAATATCATTTATTGGAAATTGAAGTTAGGACTTTGCATTGTATTCATATTCATTTATTTTACTTGCTGAGTCATAACATCACTAGTTTCACGGCCGCAGCTTTTGAGTAAGCATGGCCATTAAAAGTAACGCTATAATTTAAAATTGATTAGTAACAATTTTATCTTTCTAAGGTGCACAAACTAGCTTAAGATTTAGATCCTTGGAATAGGATTTTGTGAGTAAACTTATCCAAGGCTATTAAATCAACATATGTGTGTGATTAAGGGAGTGGAAAAATCCATTGTATAATCGGTAATATCAGGAGGCTCCGCTTACACCAGAATTAAGCATGAGTTCACGTGAGGTTGGTTGAAGGGATATCCCCCTGATACCTTCTTAGCGTAAGATATATTTATGGGGATCTATTTGTGTATGGGGATCTTGATAGTGCCCTTACATCTGTGAGAGGCGATGCTTTCAAGATTTTGGGCTTTGCTACCCTGCCCATACGGTGGACCTGACTTATGATTGTTCGCTTGTGCATCGGTTATACGGTGGTTTTTTAGTTGCTTGACTTAACTACCACATAGGTTACTTGCAGGGGTTATTCTGCAGGTACCCTCGGTCAGATAAGGTTTAGACAACATAGAGCCTTTATGGAGGATTACTACTCCGGGGGGATCCGACCGACTAGTTGTTAAGCCCACGAGGTCCCTTATAACTGATTTTGTTTCCTCGAATATTTAGCAGTGGAGTCTCAGGCCCCTCTTGGGTGAGGCATAACTACTTTAGAGAGGGGGGTCCCTTTCAGCCAATTTATCTTGTTTGTGTGCATATTGGTCATTTGATTACTTTTGGTGTGATCTTTGAATAATTAATAGACCTTTGAGATTTTATATCGTGCCTTGAGTTGTCATTATCATGGATAGTGGAGTTCTTCTCACTCCCTCCTTTACCACTACCCCCCCATGATATTCACTCGTTTCATGGGGATGAATCCATCCTATTTTCATAATGGTATGCATAAGTATGACACTCAATCCATGCCTTGGGTCTCTAATCACTTTTCTATTGATATTCCAAAGATGCTTTCATCCTTTCCATCCTGTCCCTGGACCACTTATATGAATCCTAGTTTTGGATCCGGGGGCATGATGGGTTTGTTGTCCATGTCTTCATTTGATAGGAGTCATGTCCCTCAACCAACTCTCATTGTGGGGACCCAGAATCTCCCCTCTTACAAATCTAGTCCTAGCCATACTTTTTCAGAATATAGTACTCAAATGTATGGTTATTCTACTTATTACACCACATCCATGTACCCTTCATCTGCCATAACAATTCCTACGAACACTTTTCCCATGGAGTATACCCATATATCCTTGGGTATTTCATACAGAGGGAAACCATTTTATGGTAAAGACTACCCTCTTCACGAAACCCCTTCACATGGGGGAAACATATATCCTCACTTGAATAATCCTTATCATACTTTTGTCTCTTCACAGACATTTACTTCAGTGATGATGCATGTACAAACCTCTATGGATCAATTAGGCAGAGGAAACTACCTTTTCAGATAGGAACATGTCGTAAACCAGGACCCTTTCGGGCCTGCAATGTCTCAAAACCAGTCTTTCCTGGGACCTTGGTCTAAAATGCAACACCTCATCATTGTCTCTAGTCCAGTCACTGCCAGTCATACTAGATCTCCATCACCAACTGCTGCTAGTCATGTTGGATATTGGTCGACAACCTTTGCAAGTCATATTGAAAACCAACAACCAGTCGTTGATAGTCATGTTGGGGGCATCACTCTAGTTTCCATGAGTCATACCAACATCACATCTCCAACCTTTTTCCATCATGTGGGAGATGAGTCTCCAGCCTCTTCCAGTCACGCTAAGAGCATGTCATCATCCATTTTAAATGATGTTGAGGGAATTCATATGATTGATAATCCTATATATGTCAGACGTAAGCCCAAGTTCCTTTGCAGGACTTGCGAAGGAGACCACCTTACTCATTTGTGTCTTGCTAATACCGGGATACCGAAAGCATGGTTCTCACTTAGGGGTCCTTCAGGTTCTGAGTCGACTATGGTTTGCCCACACTTTGTTTCTCCTTTGATTGACACGAAAGTCATGCTGATGCAATCATCACCTGACCACACTCCCATTTTGGAGAGTGAAGTGTTTTCTAGTCTTGTTTCCACACATCATATTCAACCAACGATTGAAAAAGTGGTCGTACCAATGAAATCTCTAGTCAATCCAACCCTCCCCTGGGAGGGTGATGCATCCTTCAACCATTTCATTAGCATTTCTAGTACTACACCTTCAGAACATGAGATATTTTTACTCTCCCCGAGCACTCTACCTCCAAGTCCTAAAGAGGTTCTCTTTGACTGGGATGGCCTTGTGGGGTATCCAATACCTCCTCCTATTCCTTTTCAAGTAAGAGACATTATCTGATATATCACGGAGAATTTAACCTCTGCTAGCACTTTATCCTCCTCAACTTGGAGAGATTTTGGTTTTCCAAATCTTGTCTCAGTTAGTTGTAAGATGTTAACCTTTCACAAAATCCCAACATGGGAGCCTTCGCCTCCCCCATGACATGCTTCCTAGAAACCCCCAAATGATTCTGATTTAAGATCTTTTATTATTCATCTAAAAATAAAAAAAATTGCCGAGTGAATTTGTCTCTTTCACACTTGTTAATTGGATTTGAAAGATCGTTAGTCTTAGTTAAGCTCTTTTCTGATGCATTTTCAAAAAGTGAAACGATTGTCGAGTGAAATTGTCTTTTTCACACTCGTAAATTGGATTTGAAAGTACGTCTATTTTGTGCAAGTTTATCCCTTTTTCAAACCAAGTAGACTAACATTACGAAAAAGGACATTTTTTGGCATTAAGTTGTGATTGCAACTCATGCCCTTGCTTGTAGTATTGAGCCTATTTTCGGTTCTCTCTTTGTGTTATAAATAATTTACCTTAGCAGTTTTGCATCCTCAACCAAGCAGAGCCTTTTTTATATCCTTTGCAACTTGACACCCTATACCCAGGAGGGAATATTCCCTCGAGTGTTCATCTCTTGCATGCACCTCCTTGCATTGAGCATAGGTATGTTCCACTGTTGGAACTAGTTTTTCTTACTTGCAACACTCATTTTCTCCTTTGTATCATAACATTCATTTGACTATGAAAAAACAAAAAAAGAAAGGCAGGAAGGGAGTATTATCTTATATTGGCAACAGTCGTGCCGCCTTTGAACAAAGCACAAAATTTTTGACTCCACTTGTCATCACAATTTTGGGATTAGCATGACCTTAGGAAGTTGAGCTCGCTACATAGAGTTTACTCCTCCGACAGGTTACTCTTCTAGTCCCTGTGGAGAATTTGATTGGTGCCTCCTACATCTCAAAGTTTCATCATAGATTCTATGTTTCCAGAGTCTTCCATATGTCTCATGCTCTTGTTCAAAGGATGTCTATCAACCTGTGTCGGCCATTCCTCAGAACTCTTGACTTTGCATGTCAGTCATACCCTCAGTTTATCTCAGAATCACATGAAGTTGTAGTCCTATTGCGCACCCTGGTCCTGCTTTCCTCATTGGTAGGTAACCTTGAACCCAACAGTCGACATTTCATCATTGGTCATTAACTGGGTGGTTTCCCTTGTGTTCGATGGAAAGACATATATTCACACATTGGGATTCATTTAGTGTCTTGGATGCCATTAGACTTATTGGTGGTTTCCTCTCCTTTGTCAAAAAAATTTCTTATTGGATGCTATTCATAGGGTCTTTTTCATGTACCACTTGCACCTGGCACATGCGAATAATGCACAGGGTTGTTGGTTCATGAACATGTTCTTCGTTCGATTTCCTCCAAATCATCAAGATCCTACTTTATACCTCATGTTGAATGATGAGAGATGCCTTAATGCTCTCCTTTAAATGGGTCTCCTTCCATCGACTTCAGCTCATATATTATGGATACGATACCTAGAGTCCTATGAGTACTTAGAGGCTTACATTCATTAGTGGCAGGTTCTCTCACCAACGATAGTTGGGAATACATCAATGTCTCCTGATCGATGGATTATTCAATTGTTCTATCACGACTCCTTTATTCACACTTGTAAGAATGTACTCAGTGCCTTGATACCTACTTTCATCATCGATAGGTTGTCTCGCACTTGTTAACGGTATACCTCAATGAATGGTAATCAAACGAAGTCTCATTGTGTTCGACCTCAACTCCTTTATTCACATGATGTATACCTGCACCTTTGGCGGATTTGTAGAAGACTTGAAGACATCATTTTATAGTCTCATATTTCCTGAGGTGTTTCTACCTTTCATTGGAACAATACCTGTGTGATTTCAGTGATCATGGGAGATCAAATTGTACTCCATTGTATACAAACATTTTCAGATTTATTTTGAGACTAGTTTTACTGGGCCTTGTTCACGACTATGATATCCTTTGGCATGTAGCCACATTTGTATTTCCTATTCATGGCCATGGACAATTGTTTGGTATATTTTCATATGGATCTGCAGTGTAATTAAAATTGGAAGCCATGTATGCAAAGTTGGTACATATTGTAATGAGAAACTGATTCTTCCAACTCAGTCCCCATTACTTCATTTTTGGCTTTTATAATGTATTTCGGCCATCGCAGATACTCCTTTGACCTCAAAAATTAGGGGGAATCTATTATAGAAATATTTTCCTCACCCTATGCAATCTTGCATAGAGGGAATTTTTCCATTTCCCTATGCAGACTTGAAGTCCCTTTTTACAAATCCTAGAGCTAAAAACATGATTTTTCAACATATATGTGCCCTGCCTATATTACAACATGTGTATACAGAGGTTGCACCACTACAGACTGCGTATATCACAATTTCTTCCCAAAATTAAAAAATGGTGTCGAGTTTCCATTTCACATCACGTGATCTATGATCCTTGGCCTTCCATATACTACAAATGTTATGAATCGACCCTTCAGTTCCACTTGAGGGCTACAAATGGGCCAAAACCAAGCTATATAAAAGAGGAGAAAGAATTCAACTTTGAGAGCAAAGTTACTCTGGATAAATTATTCACTTCACATTGAGTATGCATCCCTTTGTCCTTTAAGTCTCAACACATTGTTTATCCCCCAAGCTCTTCCCTTATTGATTGAGAACCTCATTGTCTCTCTTATATGAGCCTGTCTTTGGAGGAGGATTGAAGTGGTGGAGGCCCAGCTGGAAGGAACTTAGTTTCTCGGTTACGAATCGTGCCGACATGGAAGTTTGTAACTTATTCACTTATTTTTATTACATCTTAATATAAATACTCTTTTCTCGTTCAATTAATATCTCGAAAATATTTGAATTATTATTCCATGGGCATATTTGTTATGAATGTTGATGGATTATGCTATCGAATGTGCTAACATTATATATTCTCACCATATGCTTGTGTTTATTGGTTGTTGAGGACTAGTTGCAAGTGTATTTATTTAGGTCAAGTGCTCAACGGTGGACTTCATCGAATGTCTAGACGAGGTAGAACTTTTATCTTGTCTTGTTAGCATATTTGTTCATATAGCATACTTGAGATTAGAGTTGATTTTTGAAGTCATTTCTGTCTATTGTGGTTTACCCCTAGCCATATAGATATTTTCCTCGTAATAGAATTGACGACCATACTTCGGATAAAATCTTCTTTTTGGGGGTTTGGAGTGTTTTTCTCCTTATATTTCTCTCATTTATATTGAGGTTCTTTTCGTAGGATTGATTGAAAACCTATGTTCACTTTGAGTCTGAGTTTATTATCCTTCTCCTTAGCCTAGGTGTGTTTTGACACATATATGTGGGTTTTTTCTTGATAGTCGCATACATACCCATGTTGTACTTCTGCAAGCTACATACATGCGGGCTTTTCCTTTGAACATTCGCGTACATCAACCTTTGTTTCTTGGTTTCTAGGTTTGGTGGTTGTTGGGTAGGTTTTGATGATTGTTGAGTCTTCTTGGGTCTCTTTGGTGACTGTTAAGTGTCTGTGGAATGACAGGAAACCTGTCTTTGGTTGAATTTTTGGGCGGCGCCTTTCTCATCATCTTTTTCATTTTGATTGTCCTTGCATATTGGGCTAGGTGTTTTTCTCCTTGATATCCTACTTGGGTTGTCTCTGTTTATACCCAATAGAGTCTTTATATCAATTTTTTTTTTAGTCCTTGCATTTTCATTTTATTATATTAAAAATACAAAAATATTAGGCATTTCACATTAATTGGCATTTTGATCTCTTGAGTCTTTGTCATTTATCTTAGTGCATGTAAAGACAGATTGAATTTTACTTAGAATTGTAGAACTGAATTGAGAATTGCATTTTGAAAATCATATCATTTATTGGAAATTGAAGTTAGGACTTTGCATTGTATTCATATTCATTTATTTTACTTGTTAGGTCATAACATCACTAGTTTCACAACCAAAACTTTTGAGTAAACATGGCCATTAAAAGTAACTCTATAATTTAAAATTCATTAGTAATGATTTTATCTTTCTAGGGTGCACAAACTAGCTTAAGGTTTAGAGCCTTGGAATAGGATTTTGTGAGTAAACTTTTCCAAGGCTATTAAATCAACATATGTGTCTGACTAAGGGAGTGGAGAAATCCATTGTATAATCGATAATATCAGGAGGCTCCGCTTACACCGGAGTTAAGCACGAGGTCATGTGAGGTTGGTTGAAGGGATATCCCCCTGATACCTTCTTAGCGTCAGATATATTTATGGGGATCTATTCGTATATGGGGATCTTGCTAGTTCCCTTACCTCTGTGAGAGGTGGTGCTTTCAATATTTTGGGCTTTTCTACCCTTCTTATAGGGTGGACCTGACTTAAGACTGTTCACCTACGCATGAGTTATATCATGGTTGATTAGTTTCTTGACTTAACTACCACTTAGGTTACTTGCAGGGGTTATTATGTAGGTACCCTGGATTAGATAAGGGTCAGACAACACACAACCTTTATGGAGGATTACCTCTCTAGGGGGATCTGACTGACTGGTTGTTAAGCCCACGAGGGCCCTTATAACTAATTTTGTTTCATCCAATCTTTAACAGCGGAGTCTCAGTCCCCATTTGGGCGAGGCATACCTACTTTAAAGAGGGAGGTCCCTTTCAACCACTTTATCATGTTTGTGTGCATATTGGTCGTTTGATTATTTTTGGTGTGCTCTTTGATTAATTAATATACCTTTGAGATTTTATATCATTCATTGAGTTGTCATTATCATGGATAGTGGAGTTCCTATGACCACCTCCTTTACCGCTACCCCCCCATGACGTTCACTCATTTCATGGGAACGAATCCATCCATGTTTCATAATGGTATGCAGAATTATGACACTCAGTCCATGCCTTGGGTCTCTAATTACTTTCCTATTAATATGCCAAACATGCTTTCACCCTTTCCATCCTCTCCCTGTCCCACTTATTTGAATCCTAGTTTTGGATCCGAGGGCATGATGACTCCGTTGTCCACGTCTTCATTTGATAGGAGTCATGTCCCTCAACCAACTCTCACTGTGGGGGGTTGGAATCTCCCCTCTTATGGATCTAGTTCTAGCCATGCTTTTTCAAGAGCCAGTACTCAAATGGATGGTTATTCTACTTATTACACCCCATTCATGTATCCTTCCTTCGCCATGCCAGTTCCTATGAACACTTTTCCCAAGGTGGGTCCCCATATATCCTTGGGTATTTAATATGGAGGGAACCCATTTTATGGTACAAGATACCCTCTTCACAGAACCCATTCACATGGGGGAAACATATATCCTCACTTGAATATGTTGGAAATGTTTAACAGGTAGCATATGCTTGTCATTGATGGCAAGTACAGCAATGAAGATGGCATGAGTACAGGAAGAATGTAACAGACAGGCACCAGAAGTATTTTGGGAAGAAACTGCAGAGAAACCTCGATAAGATCATAAGAGATAGTGCAGAGGATGTTTGGTATGTTTTACACACAGCATATGCTTTTCATTGATGGCAAGTAAAGAAACGATGATGGCTTGAGTACAGTAGCGATGATCAGCAGTGCAGTGATATTCAAGAAGACCAGCAACACAACAATTGTCTAAACGCAACAATCCTAAGTCGTCAAATCGAGGATTGATTTAAACTGTTGATCAGGCATGATGAAGTCCCGTAAAATTTGTGAAGCATTTATGATCGTTGGATCCCATCCAAAATTCTCGACAGAATGAGGGCCATCAGATCTGAATATAGACAAGAAGAGCACGCTGAGGAGGAGGATTGATCTCAGGAGTTAGATCTAAGCACAGGGTCCGACCACCGTTGGATCGAGGAGAACCTGCATGATCTTTAAAGTAAAAGGAGTAGAGGGCTCACAAAATCTCGAAAGTAGGAGGACCATCCATCTCAGGGGGTTATGTGGACCGTTGATCCGACTCCCTGTCAGATTTTCAGGGATTGAGAGTTGGAGATGACAAGTAATATCATCCACAAAAATCCTGATTTCGCAATATGCAAAATCACGACATAATCTGAGCTGTCAAATCAAGATCAGATCTAGACCATCGATCCGACTCACGTCAACAAACCACGTCAGCTAGGAACACGTGGCACAACCAGGTAATGACAAGTGTCAGACTGATTCAACATTCCAAGCACATGTAAGTCACGAATCATGGTGACATGTGGCAGTTATTTAACACATGTGACGTCAGTAGACTTACTCCATATCGGAGTTTCGTGAATCGCGACATAGAGAGACAAGAGAAAATTCACCAAAGGAATCCCGATATCATGATATGTGAAATCGCGATGTAATCTGAGCCATCAAATCAAGCTCAGATTTGGACCGTTGATCTAGCTCCATATCGGAGTGTCAGGGATCGCAACATGGAGAGGAAAGAAAACAATGCAACAAGAATGCTGATTTCGCGATATGTGAAATTGTGATTCAATCGCAGTCGTTGAATGAAGCTCTAATCAGGATCGTTGATCCCATGCCATTTCGGGGTATCGGGGATCATGACGTGGAGAGTCGAGATGTCTCTTCTCCAAACTCACGAAATGCGAAATTGCGAAAGTGCCATATGCATAAGGCTGTGGTCACAACCTATGGTCACAAGAATGGAAGGAGTCAATCCAAATAAGCTCCAATTCAGGGTTTTGGAGATCTCTACTTGGAAAGTCGATATGCCTCATCTCCAAATTCACGAAACGCGAATTCGCGAAAAGCACTTTTTGCATAGGCGCTTGGTTATGACCATAGTCATATTGGGGAAGGAGCTAGTGTAGAAAAGTTCTGTATCAGAACTTCGGAGATCACGAAATGAAGTGTCAAGACACTCAGCACAGAATTGTTGAATGTCAAAATGCCGAAATGAATGCAAGATCCCATGGATTCAATCCAACGGTGCAGGTGAATTTGAACAAGATCGGAGGGATACTGTTGCACAACACAGTGAAACTGCTAGTAACCATTGATGGTTTCTACCAGAGGATGCGAAGAGATTTCGATGTGATTTCTAGAGGATCTGAAGAGTCACATAGAATCTTCCAGTGGAATGAAGACGATTTGTGGAGGAAATTGACATCTAGATGAGGGTTTGAGATCGTAACTAAAACAGAAAGGATGAGCTCAACTGTAACAGAGAAGACGAAGAGTCTCAACTGCCAGAGGGAAAAAGGAATCTCGGCTTAACACCTAGTGATGCTAGACACAGGGGTTGAACTGCCAGAGAAGTTGAAGAGTCGCGATGATGATCACGCAGATCACTTGAGATGTGGAAGATATTGGAGCAGTATGAGGATGCAGAAGAATGGCGAATATTGCATGCACAAGATGCATAGAAGGAATATATACACAGTACAGAGAAGAGAAGGGGAGTTGTTGTTGTTGGAGTTTGTTGTGGTTGTTGTTGGTGAAGGTGATTCATGTGCGAAGAAGGAGGAGAGTGCAGCAGCTGAATTGAACAGAAGAGGATCTGTGCAGTGAATGGACATGGTGCACAGAGCATAAAAAGTAGAAGAACAGATAGTGCAAGTCATGTGTGCAGAAAGGCAGTAAGGCAGACAGAACAACGAAATGCAGCAGAACAGTGATGAGTCTGGTAAGCCATTGTTGAACATCATATCACTGTAATAAGTTTTAGTAGCAAAGATTTATATTTCAGGGTGGATGGGAGGTGCTAGGGAGGACTATTTTCCTCATAGGTTCAAGTGGGTGCTTGAACATAGGGAGTTGTAGCTTCCATCTGGTTGCAGCCAGAGAAACCAGGGTGGCAGGGTGGTGCAAGGGAGAACTCTTGTTCTCTGTTATACAGGTTGGTGCCTGTATGATTGGA
>ML813268.1:143649-153835 GCA_009831015.1 Picea engelmannii | reverse complement strand
CGGTCAGTCCAACCCTCCCCTTGGAGGGTGATGCATCCTTCAACCATGTCATTAGAATTTCTAGTACTGCACCTTTGGAACATGAGAGAGTTTTACTCTCCCCGAGCACTCTCCCTCCAAGTCCTGAAGAGGTTTTGTTTGACTAGGATGGCCTTGTGGGTTATCCAATGCCTCGTCCTATGCATTTTCAAGTAAGTGATGTTAACCAATATATCATGGAGAAGGTAACCTCTGTTATCACTTTATCCTCCTCGACTTGGATAGCTTTGGGTTTTCCCATGATCGTGTCAGTTATTCGTAAGATGTTGAACTTTCACAGAAGTCTAGCACGAGAGCCTTCACCTCCCCCATGACATGCCGCCTAGAAACCCCCAAACGAGTCTGATTTAAGCTCTTTTCTTACTCGTCTAAAAATAAAAAAGATTTTTGAGTGAATTTTTCTCTTTCACACTAGTTAATTAGATTTGAAATATCGTGAGTCTTAGTTAATCTCTTTTCTGACTCGTTTTCAAAAAGACAAAAGATTTCTGAGTGAACTTGTCTCTTTCACACTCGTAAATTAAGGACATCTATTTGGTGCAAGTTTATCCCCTTTTCAAACCAAGTAGACTAAGATTACGAAAAAGGACATTTTTTGGAGTCAAGTTGTGATTGCATCTCATACCCTTGCTTGCAGTATTGAGCCTATTGTCGATTCTCACTTTGCGTTATAAATTGTTTACCTCAACAGTTTTGCATCCTCAACCAAGAAGAGCCTTGTTTATATCCTTTGCAACTTGACACCATATACCTAGAAAGGAGAATTCCCTCAAGTGTCCATCTCTCGCATGCACCTCCTTGCATTGAGAATAGGTATGTTCCACTTCTGGAACTAGTTTTTCTTACTTGCGACACTTGTTTCCTCTTATGTATCATAGCATTAATTTGAATATAAAAAAACTAAAAAAGACGGTTGGGAAGGGAGTATTATCTTATATTGGCAACAGTCATTTCTCCTTTGAATAGAGCACAAAAGTTTTGAGTCAACTTGTCATCATAATTTTGGGATTAGCATGAACTTAGGAAGATGAGATCATTACATAGAGTTTAGTCCTCCGACTGGTTACTCTTCCAGTCCCTATGGAGAATTTGATTGATGCCTCCTACATCTCAAAGTTTCATCATTGAATCTATTAGCACTCTATAAACTTCATTCAACTAAAGAAACAAATGACAAAGGAAACATACAAACCAACTTTGAGACCCTAAACTAGCCTTTCAGACCTAGATATGGATCTCTTTGGAGACCTCATCTCTGTACAGGATATGGATTTAAGCTATCAGCTAGATTTAACACCTTTAAACAATATTTTATGGTTCTATTGGAGATGAAAGAAAGACCTTGGGCTATGGATTCGATTTAAGAAAATGATAGAAACAAATGAATCAGTAACTGAACTCGAGAGGATAAAGGATAAATGAGAAATAATCTTCCAGTTTAAAATCATTAGGTGTGGTGAGAGAAAAACACATGAAGCAACTCAGAGCACTATTGGGGATGAGTTTGGAGTTTTCTTAGAAGAAACACAGTTCGTCTAAATGGAGTGAATATAGAGCACTGTGCAATGAATTCTAAATTTGAAATCACGTTTCGATTTAGACAGAAAATACATATGTGAATATAAACAACACAAGAAAGAACATACGCAAAGAAAGAATACAATACATCTAACTGTCACTGTTAGAATATTTTCATCAAATCTTCAGGACCTTTGCATTAAGTTTCAATCGCATTAGAATTACATTCAATAGTCACTGTCCACATTGTTTTGCGAACCAACCCGACTTACATCAAAAATATGGAATATATAGACAAGGGTTTGTCGCTCGGGTTACCATGTGCTCTAACTACTAACCCTGGAAGTTATGTTCTGACTACTCTCTGTCAGATGACTCTTCATATGGCCTTTTAATAAAAATAGAAACTGATTGTACTCATTGACATCATATCCATTCATCTTCGCCAGGGGGGTTCAATCATCAACAATATCTCATCGTTAGAGAGTAATGTGTTGATGCTTTCCTTTGACAGGGTATCTTGATGATCAAGTGCTCTGTCAGACTCTTGCCACATGTTGTAAAGGCCTTGATTTTTATCACATGATTGTTTGTTGGTGTGTGCATGTGGCGGGTGGCTGCAAACCATTGCAGGTGCCTTCAAAATGATGACCCCGTCTAGATAATAGTGCCTTTCTTCAAACTTTCGCACATCTAACATACACCTATACTCTGCCATGGATGAGATTTCATCGTTACGCATCGTATGTTTTCCACACAAGTATCTGTAAGAACCCCTACCTCTAGGTAGGAGATAGGATGCAGGGAAACAAAATACCTTCCACGTCTGAGGAAACAAAAAATGAAGTAGGTTAATCATGATTTTGGTCTCATATGCAATATTGATATCCAAAGCATTCTCCTGAGAGACCAGTTGCACCTTTTCAGGTTCATCACTTGCCTTTGCAGAACCACATTTCCTTTCAGTTTCTTCTGCACACTGGTTTGAACCACGTGGACTTTCTCCATAGTTGGTTCTCATTCCCTGAAGTGTTTCACATTCCTTTCTTCCAATGCCCTCTATGTTTCTCATAGTTGTATGATTGTATCTTGCACTTCTATGAGTTGTCTCTTGCGTCAAACCATGTTTCCATCGCGGCCTTGTGATGTTGATTCTTCGAGGGTCTTCATTGCTAATTGTTTCCTCGACTCTTTGTTTTCCTATTAAATCTCAATAATAGCGAGCTGCTCTTGCCTCGGCTACTACGATGGCTCATGAACATATGTACTTTTCGTGTCTTTCCTCTACCTTCTACCCCATCTTTCTTGACTTGTACCTTCAACAGGTTCCATCCGAATGGAGTGCATGAGTAAATCTTTGGTGACCAAATTTGCACATGGCTTGCTTGGGACCTAGGTCTCCCCAAATTCCTATCTATTCTTTGGCCCTCCCCTTCTCTAGGGCATCAGTTGTTGGGGGGATAGGGCCTCCAATGTCTTTCCTTCCTCCGCATCCCTTCCCGCTTCAGCCTCTGCCTAGTGTGATGTTACTCTTTCCATGGGTAGAGGGAAATATCCTTTTGGATCCTTGGGAATGTTCATTGTAAGTAGAAACGAATCCCAATCGTTTCCCACTCACCTTATCTCCTCAACTACCAAAAATTTAATCAGTGATACATGATATAGTTTCCTCTTTGGTTGATTTGTTTTATCCCGGGTGATATTTTCCATTTCTTGGAGGCTTTGGTGCAAGAAAAAGGGTAGATTTA
Organism: Picea engelmannii; assembly: GCA_009831015.1. Taxonomy (NCBI): domain Eukaryota; kingdom Viridiplantae; phylum Streptophyta; class Pinopsida; order Pinales; family Pinaceae; genus Picea; species Picea engelmannii. The sequence continues at coordinate 150,530 of ML813268.1, read as the reverse complement.
ACGGTCTATTTCCTATGAAATGCATCATCAATCTAATTTGATGTAAATTTTTTATGTCAAACCTTCCCTCACAGGTGAAATATTTCCTAATTACTCCCAAGAGTTTCTGAAAGGACTCTTGCAAATATCTACTTGGAAAGCCCGTTTCGACTCTCCCACCTAAACAATATCGCTTGATGAATCCTTTGTAGTACCGTGCATCCAACGACATGCCTTTAAACCACATTTCACCATGTGGAGGGATCTTTGTTGTGGCTGAAAAAGTTTCCACTGTCACCTGGAAAGCGACACATGCAATTACCGTGTGGGACCCATCAAACCTGAGTGCGAACTATTCTGCTAGCTTGATGTTGAATCCTTGTATTTTTCTACAAAAATTTATGCATCCGACCTGTTCAAAAGACGTCCTGAACTACAAATATTCGTTGACCAACTTCAATATTTGAGGCTCGGGCCCAACATTCCTGCCACTTCGCACACCTTTCCTTATGTTATAGGATGTTGTCATGGTGCAACATGTATTCGTTGTATGCACGGTGGATTTAGCGTGAGCCAAAGGTGGTAATATCAATTGATATGAGCTTGTGAGAATAATTACAGGCAGTTTGTAAACTTGGTTGGTGAACAAAATACATGCAGAGCGCTCAAAATTTATAATCGGGTGAGAGAAAGATGAAAACGTGTCAGGGGACACTGAATCCATGGTGATTGGAGGTTTCGAAGAAAGATTGAATATTTTAGCAGTACATCCGCATGACAGGTACACTTTGGAGTGTGTGAAGTACAACTAATAAGAGCTATATAGCATATGTGATACAAGCACCATGATTTTTCATTCTTTCTTACTTTATAATGAGTTGATGGTGGTCACTTCATCTATAGAGGTGACTTCCATTTAACAACTTGCCCCGACCTTAGGCATGTAAGACCTTCTCTTCTGATAGGACCCGACTCTTTGGGAAAATACCTTTACCCTTTACACATGTTTTAGTTATGTCATCCCTTCCCGACTCCAAGGGCCAACTGGCCACTTGCTGACTTTGAACTATTCGTTGTTTGGTACTTGAACTCACTCGCTTTGACACACGAACTCTGACTCGACATTTGGGAATACATCAATGTCTCATGATCAATGTATTCTTCAAGTGTTCAACCCCGACTCCTTTATTCACACTTGTAAGAATGTACTCGGTGCCTTGATACCTAATTTCATCATCGGTAGGTTGTCTCTCATTTGATAACGATATACCTCAATGACCGGTAATCAAACAAAGTTTCATTATGTTCGACCTCAAATCCTTTATTCACACGATGTAGACTTGCACCTTTGGCGTATTGTGTAGAAGACTTGAAGACATTAGTTTATAGTCGCAACTTTCTTGAGTTGTTTCTACCTTTCATTAGACCAATACCTGTGCGAATTCAGTGATCATGGGAGATCAGATATTGTACTCCATTATAAGAAGACATATTCAGATTGACTTTGACACTGGTTTTATTGGGCCTTGTCCATGACTATGATATCCTTTGGCATGTAGCAATATTTGTATTGACTATTCATGGCCATGGACAGTTGTTTGGTATATTTTCACATGGATCTGCAGTGTAATTCAAATTGGCAACCATGTATGAAAAGTCAATACAAATTGTAATGAGAAACTAGTTCTTCCAGCTGCATCCTCATTACTCCACTTCTGGGTTTTATATGTATTTTTTCCATCACAGATACTCCTCTGACCTCACACATTAGGGGGCATCTGTTATAGCAATATTTACCTCACCCTATGCAATATTATAGAGAGGGCCTTTTTCCATTTCCCTCTGTAGACTTGAAGTCTCTTTTTACAAATCTCAGAGCTAAAAACATGTTTTTTCCACATATATATGCCCTGCCTATATTACAACATGTGTATACACAGGTTTCACCACTACATCCCACGTACATCGAGATTTGGGCCCAAAATTAAAAAATGGTATCAGTTTTCCATGTCATGTCACGAGATCTATGATCCTTGGCCTTCCATATACTGGAAAGGTTCTGAATCGACCCTTCAATCCCACTTCAGGGCTAGAAATGGACCAAAACCGAGCTATGGAAAAGAGGAGAAAGAATTCAACTTGGAGAGGAAAGTTACTCTGGAGAAATTATTTACTTCACATTGAGTCTGCATCCCTTTGTCCTTTAAGTCTGAACACATTGTTCAGACCCCAAGCTCTTCCCTTATTGATTGAGAACTTCATTGTCTCTCTTATATGAGCTTGTGTTTGGTGGAGGACCAGCTGGAAGGAACTTAGTTTGTCATTTCCAAACCGTGCCGACACGAAAGTTTTTAACTTATTCACTTATGTTGATTACATATTAATAGCAATACTCTTTTCTCGTTCAATTAATATCTCACAATGTTATGCCCTAAATAGTGGCTCGTTGCCCCAATTACCCCTTAACTGAGGCATATTACATTAGTAATGTTATTTTATTTATGTCAGCTTTATTCTATTAGTTGTAATTATACCTCCTAGTCTCATATATACACCAAGGAGACACTTGCATTTGGAATCATCTTGTAATTGTACATTTATGTGGGCATAAGGAGGATGCCCCCTCGAAGAGGCTTATTACATGAAATTATCTCTTTTTCAAGGTGTTGAGTGCTTATTCTGAGTTTTTTCTATGCTATATTGATATTTGGTTCTTAACATATGGTATCAGAGCTAAAGGTCTTGGGGTTTCACTGCTACATATGAGACACCTTGGAATTTTCGCTATAACATTTTTTCTACAACATTTCAGAAGGAACGGCTTTGAGGATATTTATTAGATGGATCAAGGTACGTTGGGTTAAAATTTCAGCTCCTGAGGCCTTACACTTTCGGAGATACATCCTGTGCAAGTTAGGGTTATGGAATCATCCTGAACTGAGGGATTGCAGAATTTTCGTTGTAAAATATTTTCTGTAACAGTTCAGACCCTGAACTCCAGAAGATATTTACATAAATTAGTAAGGTATCGATGGTAAAATGTTTAGCTTCTGGGTCATCATACATTTTTAAATACACCTTGTGGAAGATAGGGTATCTCACTAGTCCTATTGACTGGTCTCAAGAAGGTGCACCAGGTAAAACACTCATAAATTCTTCCTAGAGTATCCAAATTGAGTCAGACTGGTTTCATTGGATAGCTGACAGTCTATAGTATTCAGGGTAAAAGTTTTAGAATTTGATATCAATTATTTTTTGCGAGGTGGGCTATACAAGTTAGATCTCTTAGAAAGGCCAAAAATCAGCAAGTTGTGGGGAAATTACTGTAAATTCCATTTGGCACATCCAATTTTGATCAGACCTATGGCATTGCATAAAATAAATATCCAAGAACTACAAAAAAGAAATTTTCATACCCATAAGGGCTGAAACTTTGGAGATACAGCAGAAGAAAGAGTGTCTAGCAGAACCACCTCAAAATCAAGGTTCAAAAGTGATACCTAGCCAACATGCAACCCAAAAAGGGAACTTCTACACCAAATAAGCCTTCAGAAAATCCTACATGGACTCTTGATGAAGGTGAAGATATGCGTAGGGACATAAATGATTTACAAAAGAAGATAGTAACAAAATATGAACTACAAGAGATGATGGATTCAACGGAAGCTAAGTTTGAGGCAACAAATACTAATATGGATGGTTTAAAAGGGGATATCATGGAAGGATTAAAAAAATCCCTAATAGAGAGGACACCTGAAAGTGAAAATTTATCCCATGAAATTCATGATGAGCACACAAGGAAGGTGAATCCAGAATGGGGAAACTCCAACTTTGGGTTGAAGACCAACCACGTTCCTAAGATCTATATGAGAAAGTTTGATGGCAAGGACCCAATCACATGGATACTTTAGATGGAGCAATTCTTTGATTCACATAATGTGCCACATATACAAAAGGTACGAATTGCTTATTTATATTTATAACCCAATCAATTTATATGGTATCGATGGCTTTGTTCTCGCAAATCACTCGTCACTTGGAAAATTTTCACGGAAGAAATGATAACACACTATGAGGATACAAGGAGCAATACCTTCTTTATCCAATTGATAATCTCAAGCAAAAGGGTTCAATTACAGAGCACATTGAGAACTTCCAAAGATTGAATATAAAAGTAACATATATTCCAGATGAGCACTTGATTGATGTATTCATAGGAACTTTAAAGGATAAAATTCAACATGAGGTTCTCCTTTGGGAACCCAAATCATTGGAGAATGCATTTAGGGTGGAAAGAAATGTTGAAAGTAAAAGTATGGCTATGGCTACTAGAAGGACCAATCCTAACATCTATAGAGAGAATAATGCTCTTTCTTATAAAACAACTCAACCTACAAGGTTGAAACCTCAACAATTAGAGGAAAGAAAAGCAAAAGGTTTATTCTTTAATTGTGGTAGCAAGTACAATAAGGGACACAAGTGTGGTGAGAAGAAATTATTCTACATAGATTGTGAAGAGGAAGAAGAACAAGAACCATCTCAAGATGAAAATGTAGAATCAATTTCATCTGAAGAGTTGACTCTTATGATATTGTGTAATGCATTGGCTGGAATTAGCACTCCTCAAACCCTCAAGATCGAAGGATATATCAAAAAGAAAAAGGTAATAGTCCTAATTGATTATGGCAGTACTCATAATTTCATTCACTATAAATTAGCTAAATATCTCAATTGCTTTGTATATCCAGTGCCAGAGTTTCAAGTAATGATTGCAGATGGAGGAACTATCAATTGCTCGGGAAAATGCAATAAGATCAATCTTACTATGGGGGAATATGTAATGAATAGTCCAATGATTTCTATACCCATGGGTGGTGTTGACGTTGTACTAGGGATGCAATGATTACAATCATTAGGAACAGTGGATTTTAATTTTCAAGAACTTTTCATGAATTTTTCATTGGAAGGAAAAGAAATTGAATTAAGAGGTATCACAGGGAAACCCAATAAGGTGATAAGCTCTAATGGCATGAAAAAATTATTGAAAAAGGGGCATCAAGGTGTTATTTCACAACTATTCTCACTAGATGTTCAAACATCTAAGACATCTATTCCTTAAGATCTCCAAGGGATCCTTAATAAGCATTCCAAAGTATTTGAAGATATTCCCAAAGGTCTTCCACCCACACGAAATCATGATCATGATATTCACCTAATTATTGGGAGTGTTTCTCCTAACATCAGGTCATACAGATACCCTTATGCCCAGAAAAGTGAAATTGAGCGCATGGTTGAAGAAATGTTAGAGGATGGCATTATTAGGCCTAGCCAAAGTTCTTACTCTGCACTGGTGGTAATAGTATTCAAGAAAGATGGCTCATGGCGTATGTGTCCAGATTATAGAGAGCTCAACAAGATCACTATTAAAGATAAGGTTCACATTCCCGTCATTGATGAATTTTTAGATGAACTACATGGAGCAATCTATTGCACAAACTTGGATCTTCGTTCAGGGTATCATTAGATTAGAATGAAGGAAAAAGATATCCCAAAAACACCATTTTGAACTCATGAAGGCCATTATGAAGGTGTCAGGGTAGAGTATTTGGGTCATATTGTATCTCATGAAGGTATCAAGGTATACCCTAACAAGATTAAGGCCATCATGGACTGGCTGATTCCCAAAACATTAAAGAATCTTAGAGGATTTTTGGGTTTGACAGGTTACTACCACAAGTTTGTTCAACACTATGGAAGAATAGTAGCACCTTTAACGAAACTAACTAAGAAGGATGCATTTTCATGGACTCCAGAGGCAACTAAATATTTTGAACAACTTAAAGAGGTGATGTGCAAAGCTCCTATCTTGACCACTCCAGACTTCACAAAAACCTTTATTGTGGGATGTGATGCCTCGAGAAATGGAATTGGTGTTGTCCTAATGCAAGAAGGAAGGCCCCTAGCTTTTGAAAGTCGACCACTCAAAGGAAAGGACTTACACAAACCCATTTATGAGAAGAAAATGATGGAAATACTACATGCATTGAAGAAATGTCATCCTTACCTAATAGGTAGGCACTTCAAGGTCAAAACAGATCATGATAGTCTTAAATACTTCTTGGAACAAAGACTATCTTCAAAAGAACAACAAAAATGGGTAACCAAGATATTGGGTTATGATTTTGAAATCGTCTACAAAAAAGGGAAGCAAAATGTTGTGGCAGATGCACTCTCAAGAAAGGATGAAGATGTTGAGGCCTTTCTCTGTGCTATCTCGATCATCCAACCCGATTGGATAATAGAAGCAAGGGATGAATGGAAGAATGTTGAAAAAGTGTGGACTCTCATTAAGAGGTTACAACAAGATTCCAGTACATCAGATACATTTACATGGAAAAATGATTCACTATGGTACAAAGATCGCTTATATTTATGTAAGAACTCCCAACTCAAACAAAGGGTACTATTGAAATTGCACACCTCTCCAGTAAGAGGGAACTCGGGAGTTTTGAAAACCTACCATAGGGTCAAGAAGGAATTTTTTTGGGATGGCCTTAAAATTGATGTTCAAATGTTTGTGGCAGAATGTTTGGTTTGCCAACAAAATAAGGTGGAAACAATTAAGACCCTAGGTCTTTTACAACCATTAGCCATCCCAAGTCAACGCTAGGAGGAGGTTTCCATGGATTTCATGACAGGGTTACCTAAGTCTGAAGGAAAGAGTGTCATCATGGTGATTGTTGATAGGCTGACCAAGTACGCACACTTTTGTGCACTCTCTCATCCCTTCAAAGCCAATACAGTTGCCACCGCATTCATGGAGACATTTCAAAAGCTACATGGAAGCCCAAAGATTATTGTAAGTGACAGAGATCCCATCTTCACTGGACATTTTTGGATAG
>ML813268.1:93285-143414 GCA_009831015.1 Picea engelmannii | reverse complement strand
GCTCATAGCTCATCCTATCATCCTCAATATGATGGAAAAACCGAGATAGTGAACAAATGTCTGGAAGGATACCTTCGTTGCTTTGTCTCTGATAAACAAACACAATGGTTCAAATGGTTACCCTTGGCAGAATGGTGGTATAACACTTCCTTTCATACTACAACAAAAATGACACCATTTATGGAACTATATGGATGCCACCCTCCTTCCATCTCTTCTTCTCTAAAATACAAATCTAAGGTTCAAGCAGTGGAATATCACATCGAGAATCAACAACAAGTTCTCCAAATATTAAAGGACAACCTAACCATGGCACAAAATTGCATGAAACAACAAGAAAATCAACATCATAGTGAAAGAACTTTTGAAGTAGGGGATTGGGTGTTTTTAAGACTACAACCATACAAACAAATGTCCCTCAAGAAAGACAAGAAGGATAATAAATTATCACCAAATTACTATGGCCCTTATAAGGTGTTGAAAAATATTGGTACTATGGCATACAAATTGGAGTTGCCTTCATCTTCACGAGTACACCCAGTTTTCCATGTTTCATGCTTAAAGAAGGTTATAGGTGACAAGATCCCAGTTCAAAATATATTTCCAGAACTTGATGAGGAAGGAAAAATCATATTAGAGATGGAAGCCATCACTGACACAAGAATTCACCAGATGAGGAATAGATCCATTTCAGAGTATCTCATTAAATGGAGGAAACTACCTGTTGAAGATTCCACTTGGGAAGATGAGTCTTTTATACAAAAGCATCCAGAGTTACTCAAGCATTGCGGACAACACTTGTCTCAAGGTGAGGGGCATGTTAAGCCCTAAATAGTGGCTCATTTCCCCAATTACCCCTTAATTGGGCATATTACATTAGTAATGTTATTTTATTTATGTCAACTTTATTCCATTAGTTGTAATTATACCTCCTAGTCTCTTATATATACCAAGGAGACATTTTCATTTAGAATCATCTTGTAATTGTACATTTATGTGGGCATAAGGAGGTTTCCCCCTTGAAGAGGCTTATTATCTGAAATTATCTCTTTTTCAAGGCGTCGAGTACTTGTTCTAAGGTTTTTCTATGCTATATTGATATTTGGTTCTTAACACACAAATATTTGAATTATTATACCATGGGCGTATTTGTTATGAATGTTGATGGATTATGCTATCAAATGTGCTAACATTATATATTACCACCATATGCTTTCGTTTCTTGGTTGTTGAGGACTAGTTGCAGGTGTAATACTTTGAGTCAAGTGCTCAATGGTGGAATTCATCAAACGTTTGCACAAGGTAGGCCTTTTATCTTGTCTTGCTAGAATATTTGTTCATATATCATACTTGATATTAGAGTTTATTTCTGTAGTCATTTTCGTCTGTTGTGGTTTACCCCTAGTCATAGAGATATTTTCCTCATAAAGGTAAAGTGGTTGTAACAAGAAATTCAAGAATCCCTTTAGATTAAGGAAAGAGGTCACCCAACAAAAGTATAAATACACCTCAAGGAGTCATTCACAAGTACATTCACTCACTTATTATATTGAATATCTTCTGGTGAACTAGTCATCTATTTGGAAAGTTTATGACTGTGAAATATGAGGTAGTGACAGGTGAGAAGTCTGGGAGTTTCAAGATTACAAAAGAGAGATATGGTTTTATGTAAAAAACCTAATTGGATTATCCCCGTGGGTTAGACAACTAGTATCCCACAAGTCATCCCCGTGGGTTGAATAGTGCTCATCACATGAGGCCCTGCATGACAGGTAGTCTTTGTCCTATGAGGACATGACAGAAGTGAAGACACTAGTGCTAGGTTGTTGAGGACTAAGGTAAATATACAACTCCTTGTATCATGATTAGAGGCACTAGGTTAGTTACATATGTAAAGGTATTGCATGCTATGTGTTATGATGTTTCATCTTGGTGATATTGAGGAACATGCTTAAGGGATATCTTTGTGAGTTTTGGCACATGCCTTGAAGCACATCTTGGATGTATGGTGTTGGAGTAGGAATTTTTGGATAACAGTGTAGTAAATGATTAATATCATACCAAGAAAGAGAGCGTGCCACATTTTGAGGAAAAGTAGCACGCGCAACAGGATTTTCGGAAATCCAACGCAAATGTGGACAAACCTAGCCATATTAAGGTTAGGGTTTTGGGATGAATTCGAAGGGTTTATAACCCAATTTTCTAATAAAAATATAAGAGATGGAAATTTGGTTGACTCATCTATCAATCCTTGAATTTATTTTGTCATATATTTTGGGGAGAACTATTTTGGAGAACCTATTTTGGAGTCTTTGTGAATCAGAGTCTGTATTGAGAGTTGTAGAGCTTGGATGAAGTTAAAGTAGTTGAGGGCCAGGTTACAAGGTGTGGAGCTTGGTGTGATCCTACTCCACCTCACTACTCTATATTATGATGTAATTTTCATAGTGCCTTTTGATGAATAAGAAAAGAAGCAAAATATCTTTGTGGACGTAGCCCAGGGGAGGGTGAACCACGGTAAAACTATGTGTGCAATGTGTTTTAATGTTTTACTATTTTTTGCAGTTATGATTGAATGGTTAGATATATGAATGGATGGTTTATTTATAGCGCACACTAGAATAAATATGCACATGAATGAATGAATGAATGGATCTGATGAATAATGTAATCAAATGCATGGTTAAGTAGAAATAAGAAGTAAGAAAGAACATCCCCCAATCCCTTTCATGACTACAGACATCTGCGTCCTTCAGTCACCCATAAACCATCTTAGGTGAGACTGCACTGTGCACTTTGTGCACAGTGTATCCTTTTGGTTTACTAGAAGAGTCGATGGTGATAAGGTTTTTTTTGGAGAACTAAGATAGAGCCTTAGCCCATAAGTCCAACAAATGGTTCTGTTGTCAACTAGAACTTAGAAGGAGAGTCAAGAAGGGGTTTGGTGAACAACAAGATGCAGTGGTATAAAGGGATGTTCAGGCCATGGATTCCTACAAAGAAAGATATTTAAATATGGTTAGATACAAATTAGTTGGAGTTCATGTAGAAAGACAATAAGGGTTCCAGGTATACACCGCGCCAGTACCTATAGAGGTATGTGTTTATTGACTTGCATGAAGCATATTTTTGTTTCTTTCCAGAGTTATTATAGGAGTGGTTGTTAAGGTTGAAGGATACCCATATGACTAACCAGATTAGGCTAGTAGTGTGGATGACTAAAAATATCGCGTGGTTGGAAAGAGTTAATAATAAATTCATGTGCGCAGTGGATTTATGGCTAGACAACATTAGTGCAGGGTTTATCATTGAGTTTGCAATAGATACAACAAAGTCATACATTGTTGCAGAGCATGATTTATTGAAGGGACCCACATGGAGGCATATTAGGTATCTTTACACGTTAATCAAGATCTTATTACATGATAAAGGTGTGATGACCATGGAATTAGATAGCTAGATCACTCTGTATGCATGGGGGAGTTGGGGGAAGCACTAAGGAAGATCTGAGAAATGGAGAAGGATATGGAGAGTAGCACTAGTTGAATAATAAGAAGAGGGTTGTAGTGGAGCGAGAGGGATTGGACAATGATGAGGAAGAGGTAGAGGATCTTCGCGCCACAGGGCAAATTGAGGATATATTGTGTGCCACATATGAGAGGAAAAAAAGAGGCCATGGGTCTGACGCAGAAGAATTATCTCCATTCCAGATCTGAATTAGTGTGTAACCCACAACCCCATGTGCGAATAATACAACTGAAGAAGAAAAAGAAGCTAACCAACAAGTGATTGCTGGTAAAAGAATTTTTTTAGGATGTGGGTCCAGTAACAAAAATGAAAGTTCATCAAGTAGCAGTCAAGTCTCTACACAGCATGGAGGTGGTATTTTAGCAAATTTCACAATGGCAGGACAAGATCCAACCATCGAGTTACCAGAGTTATGAGGGGATGGGTAAGATGAACTAGAAAAACATTTGTTCATCTGTAAGAAAATGTGGGCATCAAAGTAGATTACACAAAAGGATACAAAGGTTGTGGAGCTGGAAATCACTTTTAGAGACCGCACATTAGATTCATACATGGGTCTCTCAACAAATATCCCAACAGAAAAACCTACAATTGTAGGTTATGTGAAGAGGCAGTTAATAAATGAATTTCATAAGCCAAGCTCAGAAGACCAGTTTATAAATGAAATGATAGAGATCAAGTAGAAACCAGGAGAATCAGTCTAGGAAGTGGACCAGAAATTCAAGAGGCTAAAATTCAATTTAAATTACACTATTACTAATACACAACATAGGCATTTGTTTGTTAATTTTTTATTTTCACACTTGAAGTATCCTTTGAGACAAAAAAAAATCCAAAGTTAGGGTAAGGCCCTATAGGAAGCCTTACAGCTAGAGGAAAACCAATACAAGCATACAAATCCAGTTGTGGAAGAGATGCAGCAAGATCTGAAGAGATTAACATTCCATTTGAATCAGAACAAAGGAAAGGAAAAAAGAGAAGATGTATGGTGTACAATGTGCAGAACAAAATGCCATCACAAGAATGAGTGCCCATTATTTTCATAGTATATTGGAGTGGGTACTCCAAACCCTTTGGATTCAAGAGGACCATGGTGCAATATTTTCAAAACACATGGGCATGATCCCTATTATTTCCCCCTAATGCAGATATATCAGATAGTATCGAAGAATACATTTTGTAACTTTTGTAATTCAGTTGGACATGAAGACAAGGATTGTAGAACCTTGAAGATGATGAAAGAAAGGATTGCAGATACATGCAGGGTGCAAACTGAACATGTAACAGGACAATCTACGTAGCAGCCACATTACAATATTGCACAACAATTTGCAACACAACCACAATATAATGCACCATAGTTTCAAGGGAAATAATAGTATAATCCTACAAAACAATGTGCAGCACCACAGCAGTACAAGAACCCGTAGTCATAGTATAATCAAGGACCCCAGTATAACACATCGCATAGAGATAATCAAGGAAACAAACGAGGTTTCATAGGAGGAGGTCGTGGAGAAAGAGGATTTGGAGGAGTTTGAGCACCAATAGTGTGTCATAACTGTTAGAAACTAGGGCACTATGAAAGCGACTTCCCACAACCACCTGCGACATGTATGTATTATCGCACAACAGACCATGAAATATAATATTTTCCAACACTGTTGATAAAAATACAGGACAAGAGGAACCAGACTAATCAAAACATGAAATGGATTAGGGTGGAAAATAAAGAATAAGATGGGAATAAGATTAACATAGTGACTAGAGGTGGATCTAAGATAGAATAAGATGAAATCGAGAAGGATTAGGACTAGTACCAGTGGGTTAGCAAGAATACAAAACCTAAACAAAATTTCGATGCACCCAAATAAAAAGAGATTCAAAAAAGCTAGACAAGAGATCGTGAAGGAAAATATTCCATCCACTTCAGGATCAAATTTGATAGATGAGATACAAATCTATGAATTTCCTTCATTATTTGATCAAACCAATCAAGAGCATTCTTCAGAACAAGTAAGTAACTTAAGAAAATTCTTGGGAGCCTTCACCATATACAACATTGTTGGGTTTGGATTATGCCTTTAATAACCATTCCATTATCAATTTGAAGACATGAAAGATGATTTTTGAGTCTGGAGAATACAGAGTTATTGCTCCATTGGATCCCTCAGAAGGAGGCGAGTATGTGGAACCTGCGATGGATAATATTCTTATACAATATGTGAATCAGCTATACAGAACTACCGTGTGCGAAGAAGATTATATCAACCCAACTGTAGATGGCATGCTTAATTGGAGAAGTATTAGTTCTTGTGCTTCAGAATCTGACACGGGACTGGAAAACTGGTAATAACGATTACATGAATTATCTACCAAGAGATGTCCCATAATAACATGTGCATTGATATGGGTTGGTACAGAGGAAGAGAAATGTAAATGTGTTGAACCTGCATAGAATAGATCTAGCTAGAAAATACTACACACATTTGCAGAGAGAAATTAAAAAAGAAGAAGCAAGACAAAAAGAATGGAAGAATTCTCATTAACCATATTCCACACTCAAAGCATGAATAATTTACAATATATATAGGCTACATAAGTAACTAATGAGCCATAGTGGTGGTCTGGAGTTATATGGACACACACCAGCAGTTACAGGAGTGAACTACCACCTAGTCTAGTCTCTCAGGCAGTTACGGGAGTGAACTGCCACCTAGTTGAGTTAACTAGTCAACTAGTCTTCAGTTAACTGACTGAACAAAGAGTAGTGATTTGGTGATGATCCCAATGTTTCATGGTGACAAAACCAATGAAACATCTAAACTCAACTCAACTAGTCAAACTAAAGTGTCAACTGAAAGAGAATATTCTCCAGGTGGAATATTCTCCCCTAAAATATAGGAGACTAGATAATGACTAATTATGACTAATAAAAAAGGAAAAACCTTAGGAAAAATAAATCCTAGGTGTGTGTGAAGTAACTACAACACCCCCCCTGAACATCGCTATGGTGAAAATAAAGAATGGGTCTTGACAAAAAGGCCATGTTAGGTACCCAAATACAAAAGATACACTAAAATAAATGAGGAAAGAGGGAAACCCTCATGGGAACAAACCCCCCCTAAAATTAAAATGCATAAAATAAAAAATGAGAAGGAACAAAAAACAGTTGCTAAGCAACCCTGTCCTTAACTCCAAGAAGACCTCGCAACTGTGAAAGATTGTGCTCGTTGAAGATTTTGTTGAAGATGTAGATGTCTGCACTGATATAATGAATTATATGCACCATTGAGATTTCCACACATATCCACTTTATCTTCTTGTAATGAAAAATATCCAAATAAATTTTGAATGAAATTTTGAAAACCATGCGGCCGTTTCCAGAAAAATGATGAAATTTTGTTGATTTTAAAATGATCATAACTTCACTTTCCGGAATCCATTTCAGACGATTTTTTTTTTTTAAATTGGATATTTTCCCGAGAGGAATTCAAATATCCAATTTTTTTCTGCAACTGTTTCTCATAAAATATAAGAATGGCATCTGATGTGCACGGATCCCTTTTTTACTCCTAAACTGCATGCATGGTGCATGCAAAAGTGTCTGCATGTGACTCCTGAGATGCATGCCATATATCTTCCACATGAATTTCAGAAAAAAAAATATGAAATGGAGTAGACATCATCTTCAATTAATGGAATACAAATTTCTGCAAAAATGTTTGTAGAAGACTCTTCATAATAAGAGGCTTCATCTTATGATGGATTCTCTTCTGGCTCTATCTGTTCGACCTTCTGCATGAAATCTTCACAATATTCTTTATTCCCAAATAGAACCTCCAATATGGTCCATAATTCATTTGGAGTTGATCCTTGTGATTCTTCATATACTTGATGGAAAAGTTTGGGAGAAACAGACATGTCGATACTTCCTATGGCCATATCTTGTCTATTGAGAAAGTCATTTTTCTCATCGGCAAAATCAGGCTCTACATCCATTTCCATATTAATTTGGTACAAGCCTCTGCATCTAAGATAAAACATAATTTTTGTCTTCCATTCCAAATAGTTATGAGGCGTGAGAAGTATTTCTGGTGAATAATCCATCTTTTTGTTGTCTTCAATCTTTTGTACCTGCAAAAAATTATTTGGTGTAGCTTTTGTTTAGCACTCTGTCAGCTTTGATACCTTATAAATGTGTTGAACCTGCACATAATAGATATAGCTAGAAAATACTACACACATTTGCAGAGAGAAATTAAGAAAGAAGAAGCAAGACAGAAAGAATGGAAGAATTCTCATTAACCATATTCCACACTCAAAGAGTGAATACTTTACAATAGATATAGGCTACATAAGTAACTAATGATCCATAATGGTGGTCGAGAGTGATCTGGACACACACCAGCAGTTACGGGAGTGAACTACCACCTAGTCTAGTCTCTCAAGTAGTTACGGGAGTGAACTACCACCTAGTCTAGTCTCTCAGGTAGTTACAGGAGTGAACTGCAACCTAGTTGAGTTAACTAGTCAACTAGTCTTCAGTTAACTGACTGAACAAAGAGTAGTGATTTGGTGATGATCCTAATGTTGCATGGTGACAAAACCAATGCAACATCTAAAATCAACTCATCTAGTCAAACTAAAGTGTCAACTGAAAGAGAATATTCTCCAGGTGGAATATTCTCCCCTAAAATATAGGAGACTGGATAATGACTAACTATGACTAATAAAAAATGAAAAACTTTAGGAAAAATAAATCCTAGGTGTGTGTGAAGTAACTCCAACACCCCCCCTAAACATCACTATGGTGAAAATAAAGAATGGGTCCTGGCAACGAGGCCATGTTAGGTACCCAAATACAAAAGATACACTGAAATAAACGAGAAAAGAGGGAAAACCTAATGGGAACAAACCCCCCCCCTCAAATTACAATGTATAAAATAAAAAATGAGAAGGAACAAAAAACAGTTGCTAAGCAACCCTGTCATTAACTCCAAAAAGACCTCGCAACTGTGAAATTTTGTGCTCGTTGAAGATTTTTTTGAAGATGTAGATGTCTGCACAGATCTAATGAATTATATGCACCATTGATATGCCCACACATATCCACTTTATCTTCTTGTAATGAAAAATATCTAAATAAATTTTGGATGAAATTTTGAAAACTGTGCAGCCATTTCCAGAAAAATGATGAAATTTTGTTGATTTTAAAACGATCATAACTTCACTTTCCAGAATCCGTTTCAAACAATTTGTTTTTTGAAATTGGATATTTTCCCAGGAGGAATTCAAATATCCAATTTTTTTCTGCAAATGTTTCTCATAAAATATCAGAATGGCGTCTGATGCGCACGGCTCCCTTTTTTACTCCTAAGATGCATGCATGGTGCATGCAAAAGTGTCTGCATGTGACTCCTGAGATGCATGCCATATATATTCCACTTGAATTTTAGAAAACAAATCTGAAATGGAGTAGACATCATCTTCAATTAATGGAATACAAATTTCTACAAAAACGTTTGTAGAAGACTCTTCATAATAAGAGGCTTGATCTTATGATGGCTTCTCTTCTGGATCTATCTGTTTGACCTCCTGCATGAAATATTCACAATATTATTTATTCCCAAATAGAACCTCCAATATGGTCCATAATTCATTTGGAGTTGATCCTTGTGATTCTTCATATACTTGATGGAAAAGTTCGAGAGAAACAGACATGTCGATACTTCCTATGGCCATATCTTGTCTATTGAGAAAGTCATTTTTCTAATTGGCAGAATTAGGCTCTACATCCATTGCCATAGTAATTTGGTACAAGCCTCTTCATCTAATATGAAACAAAATTTTTGGCTTCCATTCCAAATAGTTATGAGGCATGAGAAGTATTTCTGGTAAATAATCCATCTTTTTGTTGTCTTCAATCTTTTGTACCTGCAAAAAATTATTTGGTGTATCTTTTGTTTAGAATTATTTCAGCTCTGATACCATGTAAATGTATTGAACCTACACAGAATATATCTACCTAGAAAATACTACACACATTTGCAGAGAGAAATTAAGAAAGAAAAAGCAAGACAAAAAGAATGGAAGAATTCCCATTAACCGTATTCCACACTCAAAGAGTGAATAATTTACAATAGATATAGGCTACATACGTAACTAATGAGCCATAGTGGTGGTCTAGAGTGATCTGGACACACAACAACAGTTACGGGAGTGAACTGCAACCTATTCTAGTCTCTCAGGCAGTTACGGGAGTGAACTGCCACTTAGTTGAGTTAACTAGTCAACTAGTCTTCAGTTAACTGACTGAACAAAGAGTAGTGAGTTGGTGATGATCCCAATGTTGCATGGTGACAAAACCAATGCAAAATATAAACTCAACTCAACTAGTCAAACTGAAGTGTCAACTGAAAGAGAATATTCTCTAGGTGGAATATTCTCACCTAAAATATAGGAGATTGGATAATGACTAATTATGACTAATAAAAAAGAAAAAACCTTAGGAAAAATAAATCCTAGGTGTGTGTGAAGTAACTCCAACAAGAAACTCCTACTTTTTATGGTTTGAATGATTTAGAAGAATTTCTAATGAAGTATGAGGTAGAGGGTATGGAAAATAAAATATTATCAGAGTTATATATTTATTTAAAATCTACACCTGCAAGATGGTGGGGTACACACAAGGAAAAGATCAACAATTGGTTCCAGCGCAAAAGGTTATTGGGCATCAGATTTGGCGTAGAGAAGGAACACATATATGAGAATAAATATGAAGGATTTGGACAACCCCATGAGCATGTAGAGAAGTGCATAGTTCAATGGAGATTATTACCACCAGAATAATGACCACACCATTTTATTCACACACTAGAAGGAATTCCGAAGAATTGGTATACAGAACAAGAACAACACAGAGAAACTGCTAACTGGGAAGAAATATACAAAAAATTTGTAGTCACATTTTCCTTTGAGCATGACATCCTAGATATTGATACAGAGCTAAAAGTGGTAAGAGACAGGATATTTAAAGAACTAGATTTTGAAATAATTCTAGCATATCAGAGGCAGGCTAATCAGACAGTTAAACAATTGTTACAATGTTATCGCGTAGCATAAGAAGAAGAACCAACAAAAGATAATCCAAGTAACATATAGATCCCAGTAGTGGAAATTTAAAGGGAAGTAGAAGGCCCGAATATTGATTCAAAAGACTATGTTGCACCATTAAATATCAAGAAGGTAAATATTGGCATTGTAGAAAACCCAAAGATGGCTAGTATTGGAGATTATTGGGATAATCAAACAGTAGAGAGGATCACATAATTACTTCATGAGTACAGTTACTTATTCCCAGAAACATTCTCAGATATGAAGGGGTTATAAGGAGAGTTAGGAGAGATGAAGATCCCATTAAATCTAGAACCAAGACCTATCAGACATCGGTGGCACGGATTGAATACAATATACAAAGAGAAGGTGAAGACATAAATTGACAAGATGCTAGAAGTTGGTGTTATAGAACCTGTAGAAGAGTCAGAATGGATAAGTCCTATGGTGGTGCAAGAAAAGAAGCAAGGAGGGATCATGATTTTTGTATATTTGAGAAAATTGATTGATGTTTTCCTACATTATCCTTTCCCTACCCCATTTACATATGAATTTTTGGAGAATGTAGGGGGGCAAGAAGCTTATTCTTTTACAGATGGATTTTCAGGTTATCATCAGATAAGGATTGTGCCAGAAGATAGGCATAATACAACATTTGAAATGGATTGGGGCTCATTTCAGTATACAATTATGCCATTTGTATTGAAGAATACACCAGTCATTTTTTCAAGAAGAGTAGTAGCAACTTTTAAGGACTTTATCCATAAGTTTTTGGAGGTTTACTTGGTTGATTGGACAATATTCAGTTTGTTGAAAGATCATGTTGAAGTATTGAGGTTGATGTTTGATAGATGCAGACAATGTCATATCTCATTAAATATTAATAAATTTATTTTCAGCGCACCTTTTGGGATTTTGTTAGGGCATGTGGTGTGTAAACAGTGTCTACCGATTGATCCTACCAAAATTGTTGTCATAATTAACTTACCACCACCAAAGTCAGTGCGCAAGTTGAAGAGTACATTGGTCCATATAGGGTATTACAAAAAGTTTATAACAGGATATGCAGAGAGCGTTGCACCAATGGAGAATTTGGTGAATAAGGATACTAAGTACCAGGGGAATGATGAATGCTATAAGAGTCTGAATATTTTAAAGGAGAAGATGGTTACTATGTCAATTTTAGTATTTCCAGATTGGGATAAAGAATTTAATGTGCACATCGATGCATCTACAATTGCATTAGGATCAGTATTAACCCATCCAGGAGAAGGTGATATAGATCACCCTATTGCATTTTCAAGCAGAAATTTATCATATTCAGAACAAAACTATAACACTACAAAATGAGAAGGTCTAGCTATGGTATATGCTTTGTAGAAATACTTACATTACTTGTTGGGAAATCACTTTAATATGTTTACATATCATTCAACTATGAGATACTTAGTTAATAAGCTAGTGTTGGGGGGAAGGATATGTAGATGGATAAAAAAAAATCAAGAATTTGACTTTGAAGTTGTGGTGAATCCTGGAAGATTAAATGCAGGACCAAATCACTTATTCAAGAAAACGAATGGAGAAAAACCCAATAATTTGGAAGATAAGTTTCCATATGTACAATTATTTTCAATACAGATAGTTGATGTATATTTTGTTGATATTATTGATTTTTTGAGTACAGGATTTGCACCAACAGAATTTAATACTGCGCAGAAGAAAAACTTAGTGGTCAGAGATGAAAATTATCAGTTGATAGCAGGTCATTTATACAAACTTGGAGAAAATAGCATCTTGAGGAGATGTGAAATGGAGCATGAAAGACCCATTATTTTGGCGGAATCGCATGAAGGGATTGCAAGAGGAAACTACGCAGGAAAATTTACCGTACATAAGGTATTGGGTGCAGAATTATGGTGGCCAATAGCTCATAAGGATTCAAAAGAATAATTTCATAAGTGCGATGTTTGTCAAAGAGTTGGGAAGCCATCCAAGAGGGATGATATGCCACTAAGACCACAGGTTACTTTACAAGTGTGCGATAAATGGGAAGTAGATTTTGTAGGTCCAATTAATACACAAGCAAGAAGATCATGAGCCAAATATATTATTACAACAACAGAATGTTTGACCAGATGGGATGATGCAACATAAGTAAAGTATTGCAAAGTGATTTTTATTTGAGAATGTAGTGACAAGGTTTGGATCTCCAAGAATATTGATGAGTGATCAAGGGACTCACGTCATCAACAGTACAATTGAGGCAATGCTTGAATAATTTAAGATATACCACCATAGGATTACTCCTTACCACCCTCAAGAAAAAGGAATAGTGGAATCCTTCAACAATATTTCGGAGAATGCCTTGACAAAGATTTGTAATGTAAACATAGATGATTTGGATTTGTAGGTACCAACAGTACTTTGGGCTTATCGAACTACCTAGAAGAAATTAACAAGACAAACACCCTTTATATTGGTGTATGGACAAAAGGTAGTAGTCCCCTTAGATTATTTAATACCAAGTCTACACATTACAGCAATTACAGACATGACATAAAGTGGTGCAGGATAGGAAAGATTGTCTCAACTAATGGAATTAGAAGAGGACAAAATCATCGCAGGTTTCCATCAAGAGGTACAGAAAGCAAAGGATACATCATGGCATGATAGACATATCAACAATAAGAAGTTTAAGGAAGGATATTTGGTTCTCCTCTATGACAGTAAATATTTGCAACACCTAGGGAAACTCAGAATGCATTGGCTAGGGCCATATCAAATAAAGGAAGTCACATATGGAGGTGTTGTACAGTTACAAGACTTACTAGGAAAGTAAGTGCAAGCAATGGTGAATGGTAGTTGACTAAAAATTTATAGGGACATTTGACCTACTAACTCTCAATAGTTATAGCGCAGCAAGTAGACTTGTACATATTGTAAATAGTAAGAGCTAAAAGAAGAAAAAGGAAGACAAAAACAGAAAAATGAAGAAAAATCCAAAAACAAATTGTAATTAGGAGGAATAAGTGTGAGACAACTAATTTAGGACTGACAACAACTAACAAACAAAAATTGGTGTGACATAATTTGGAATACTACACACAGGAAAATTAGACATCGTGCAAATAATCAGAAAAAGTGAAAAACAAGACATAACATTAATGATCGAGTTTATAAAAAGGGAAAAGCACAGGAAAGTTAGACAGCTACCAATTTTTTAGAAACCAAGCACTTGAGAGTGCAAGAAAAGGGTGATTGAGAAAGAGTAGAAGTCATCCAATTGTGTGAAAGACTATTTAGATGATACCCCTAAAGGTTGGCACTCCCAGTCAATTTGGACGAGTAACCCGATCGTTAGGAAGGACTAAGCGAAGAATGGAAGAACTATAGAATTTTGTGGATATGGAGGACGTTACAACATTAGATATTGAGTCGATCACTCCCACCAGGATAGATTAAGAATTATCAACCGCAGAACAATTGCAAGAAGGTCAATGCGCAGAAAACCCTAACGACAGCGCAAACCCTAGTTCTGAAAACCCTATAGAAATGGAGGAAAAGGATAAATAGAAGAAGAAAGTCGTCGTAGATGAAGTAATGTTCGAAGAAATTATAGGATAGCAGGAAATAGAGGGAGAAGAAGAAGAAGCAACCCAGGATGAAGAAACAAAGGAAAACCTAGCTGCAGCTCAAAAGAGAAAATCACCAAGCTCGATAGAAATCACTTTACCTCACCTCCCAAATGTTGCAATTGTAGTAGAAGATATGCTAGGAAAGGTGTCGAAGCTAAAATATGTGTAACGCGATGTAGCTGACACAATGAAGTTTCTGAAATTTTTGCAAGAAGTTTACTTGGAAACTGGGGGGGAGGTTGGACCCCTAGGGAAACCCATTTTGGAGCCCGTGCAGTGGACCACATGGATCTACAACTCAGACATTATGAATCTTTTGGACATGCTCCATTTAGAGCGAGGTAAAAATGTAGGCCTTTGTGTGAAGCAACCACTGGCTAGGGCACATGGAGGTATCATGTGGATGGACAGGTCGGTCCCCATAGATGTGGATCTCATAGCTAAGATCACAGGATTTCCTACCAGCAATGTAAATCCAGAAGACTATATGGACAATAAATCCAAGGATAAATAAATTGTAGAGGAAGTGAAATCCCAGTTCAGGACAAATAGGGGAACCAAAGTAATAATCATAAATGATATCAATGACCATGCAACAATTTTTTCTACAAAGTTGATGGCTTGGAAAATTTTGAGGAAGTGCAGAAAGGAAGAAGCCCTAGCAGGATTTATAGCAATAGTTGTGTAGTGGGCAAAGAGTGTAGTGTTCAGCTGGGCACCATATTTTTTGAACTGATTTTGGATAGATTGCAGAGATTTACAGGATAATGGAACAAAATGGAAAATTCCATTACTACTGGTTGTTAATATTGATAGTGTTGGTGGGATGGTAGGAGCCTAAATTTTCATCTTTTCTAGACATAAACGGGAAGTGTTGTGCAATGCGCTATGAAACGTTATGGCAAGAAAACAAATCCAAGAACCAGCAGGCGAACAACGCGGTATTTTCCATGTTATTGGAAGATATGTAAAACAAGGCATCCAATGTCTAGAGGATTCCAATTGAAGTGGTTCAAGAAAATGAAGATATCGCTAATTTCAAGGCTTCAAGACACCATTATGGATTCAGGCCAGAAGGGATCCAAAGAAAAAGTGGTTGGAAATGAGGTATTGTACATCATGTGAGAAAGTTTCCAAAAAAAGGAACAAATCCTAAGGATCAAGTAGAAGAATGAACATCAAAGAAGAAAAGCAGTCCAACAGATAATACAAGGAAGGATACAGAGTGCGGTCAAGCCTCAGGAAGCAGTGCAGCAAGCAAGAATCCAAGAAAGAAATATATTGTATTGAGGATAGAAGTAAAAGGGTATGGAGAGAAGGGAGATAGTTGTCTCCCAAAGGAATTAAAATATGGGGAAGAAGAAAAGAAGAAAATCGAGGCGCATACCTCAACCCCAATGAAGAAGAGAACAATAACACGGGAAGCAGAAATAAGGAAAAAGATAAAGTGTCATAGGAATCCTCCAACCATCACTATTATAGAGGACAATGCATGCTTGGTCACAAAAAATTCCAAGATAGAGGAGAGGATGTAGTACAAGCAATAGAGGCACGAAGGGAAAAAAATTTGGAAAAAATAGTAGAATTACATGACATCTTACAAAGACTGCAACTAAATACATGACATCATTTAGCAACATAGTAGAAAGAAAAATCACAGGAAGCATTAGCGCAAAAAGAGAAAGAAGAGACCGTGAAGATAGTAGTAGTAAGCAGTGACAGATTCAAAGTCACACAAGAAATGTTATAGGTGGATGAAAACACAGTGCAAAGACCAGTAAAGGACTTGGAACATCTAGAGTTGGTTCTAGCGAACATACCTACAAAGGAACTATATGGACTACAAGAAAGTGTAATGTAGGAAGTACAGTCTAGAGCTAGGGAAGATTCCACCAACCAGCAACTTGGATCAGATCCTATAGGACTAGCTTCCTACGAAGGAGGCATGGGTATTGACTCTCCTTGCAATATCTTTGGTAAAACTTTTCATCTGTGTTTTTGAAAGCTGAGGAAACCAACATGTTGGTTAGGGGGGGAATTCTAGAATCATCTTCGGACTTCCTCATAAGATATAACTCCCCTAAACATTTTTTCATAAGGATAATTCTCATGGATGTATTGCTTCATGTTAAATTAAGCCAGATGATTTTCCACTATCTTATAATGTGGATCATGCTTCTTGAATTCAATGTCAACTAATTTGACATCCTCTAGGGCTGCAACCTTGACTTTAGAGTGACTGAAATCTAATAATGTGATCATGCCAGCTTGAATGGGGAAAGTTGGCCAGAACTTTTTCTGAGTTGCTTTCAACTCCTTGTTGATACCTCCTTCTACTGTCTGGTATGCCACTTCTATGCACACTATCCTTTCGGGTAAAAAATGTGGGAGGGAATGAGAAGGAATGGAACAACTGAATACTCTGATATAGGAGAAATTCTTTTGAATTAACGAGTATGAAAGCTTTCCTAAGTTCTCCATAATAATTTCTAAAATTTGGGGGGACAAGTGACCATAAATAGCTATATGAAAAGGCACTACAACATTGTGACATAATTCGCAAAAGAAATCTTTGGCGTTCTCCTCCCATAATTTGGAGCTATAAAAATGAATTCGCTCAGAACTGGTCGAGGTCAAACTCCAGTTCATCAGGGGAAAAGGGGTAATGAAACAAATGGCATCCATAACATATGCCAACATGTAAAAAGGGGTATGATTCCCTTTTGATTTTGTTTATTTATACTCAATGATTTCCTTGGCCAAACTATCAGATAGCATTTTGGCCCAACTGAAGGTATAACCCTCGGCTACCTCGTTCATGATGGCTATGCACTCAACTGAGAAATGTGTAGGGTTCTTCCCAAATAGGCGAGAGAGAATCATGGCTACATGCAACATATGAGCATCTAAAGATTTCTTGGTGAACATACCATGAGCATCAGCTCTGAATTTTTCTGGATGTCCCCACCATGAATTGACTATATCATGACCATTTCTAGTGTATTGGGTGCATTCCTTTCTCTCGAATTCTAGAATAAATGTGACATTTTAAGTGTATTTAGGGGTAAGGTAAATCTTGTACATAACTTGTAGGTTCTCTGGTCGAAAAGAGTCAACGACGACCTGTTGTTGGTTGATGACGCTCCTGGTTTGGATGTCGACATGTTCCAAATCTCAACTTATGATATTGTTATAAGGTATGATTCTTGGTTGCGCAATGATCTTCTGTAGTTCTAACTATGCTACATGTTTAATCTTATTTGTAAAGGAATCATCATCTTCTTCGGCATAGTCATCTAGATAGTTAATGATCTCATGCTCTAAGACATAAAAAGCCTGCGTCCAAGTTTTAATGGCCTCCACAACTCGCAAAGTTGTGTCTAATATAACATCTGCGTTTGTATTTGAATCATCACCCGATGCATCAAGCTTATTTGCAAATTTTCGTGGCCCCATAATCCTCAAGGAAACATATTTAACTTACTTGTGAAAGGAGAAGTTTGTAATATCTACACTGGATAAAAACTGCTAATTGCAAATGGTAAAAATGAATTTGAAATTCGAAGTGTTTTATTCAAAAGGTCTATTGATCTTCGTATAGCTTCACTGACGAAGAATTTATTAAACTTAATGGAATTCATTACCTAGTGATTTTCAATCCTTATTTGAAATCATTAACCTTAATCAATCATAAATGTCATTAATACTTCGACAGTTCATGTTCGAGAGTTTTGGATGTAACAGGGTGGAAATATCTCAAAGTCTTAATTCGCGGAGCATTTAATCTCTGAGTAATCACTTTTTAATATTAATTAATCATGTTTAAAATGTTTTAATAACTTTAAGTATTTCATAAGTTCGTACTTTAGAAGTTTTGAATATAGCACAAGAGAAATTTCCCGAAATCTGAAACTGCGAAGCAATTAATTAACTCTTAATCATGACTAATTAAAGTCATTAACCGTTTTATTAATTCCTTGAAAACCCTTTTTACTTTTTGTAATCACTTTACTTCGACTCTTTCATAATCTGGGGATTGTAAAATCAAAAAATATCAAAGATTAATCTCTCAAAGTGACATGGCAGGAATGAAATCATTCTGATGATGTGTCAAGAAAAGGAAGGTGCAACGTGTCACTTGAAAACGTGTGAATCATCTGACGTAAATGTCAAAAATAAGTTCCACATGTCAACTCAAGGAAAGATTTTTTAAAAGGACACATGTCCTATGAATTGTGGTTGTAATTCCTTTAGGAATAGTCATGAGTGGCTATATTCGAGACTTCAGAGTTTTGGGGTTTTTGGTGTTTAGGTTTTTTGGAATAACCTAAGCGCGAAGCTATGAAGTGATCGTTAATATTTTCTTTTAGAACTCAAGAGGCTTCAAAACTTTGGAGATCATTAATACCATTTGATCAAATCAGAGTAACTCATAGATGATAGATATCGTAGGCACCTTATTGATAAATAACAATTAATGGACTTATTTTGATTTTAAAAGGTCTCTTTCTAGTTTTTTTCTTTTTTGGGTAAATATTTATTTCTAAGAGGTGAAAAATATAAAGCTAAAAAGCTCAAAATTATGTGTGTTCTAACATAGGCTCGATCTAGGGATTGTGGTTCCCTGTGAGGCACAAAAGAATAGCTGACCAAGTGCCTTTACTGGGTAAATGGAGTCATTGTTTCTTTTTGAAAAACATGTTCCATTTTTATTTAAGAATTAATCATACATAGAAAAACAAACTTAACCAATTCTCAAAAACCTTCAAAACATACTTAATGATTTCTCTCAAGTTAGGCTATTTAAAATTTCCTTTTCTTAAAACTGATTTTAGAATTGTTTAAGATAATCCAAATAAATTTAACTAAAATATCAACCTTTGACCGACTTTGTTTTCTTCAAGGTTAAGAGGATGTAACAATTTATTTAGGGAATCCCTAGTTGGTTCATGATGTAAATATCATCGAAAAGAGAACTAGATGACAAAGTATGTTATATGGATATGTATGATTGTTCGACAACACATGTATTCCAACATAGGATGAACACCTTCAGTAACCACTCAGATAACCAGATAAAATATCAACACACTGATTTTTTCCACGTGGTAAAACCCCTACGGGGAGACATCCAAGGCCCCAGCCAACACAGCCACTTGGAGCAGTTTATTAATGCAAAAGAAAAAGATTACAAACATATTTTACAAGATATTTTCTCACAATAGATCATCGGAAAATGACCCTCCATTCTATTTAAATAGAAATCATGGACCAATCGAGTGTTAATCCATGGATCAATGGTCGTTAAGATCGAGGATATTATGAACCATCAGAGCACTCTATGTCGGGAACATATAGTGACCGTCGGATTCCCTAACTACAAATCCATACTAATGCATACTAAAGAAACACACTTTTACCTAATGACACATTAGACCAAGTAGATATTAACTAACTCCTAAGTGTCTAAATATCCTAACATCCCCTTGTTATGCATTATTTTGGTCATCCCAGTGATCCATTGACAACATGTATTCATGTTCCCAAAAAGAGCCTTTCTTCATGAGGAAAGTGACTGACTTTCTCTTCTCAAAAACCCTATTAAGGAAGGTCGTCGCAGCCTGCACCATATGCAGGGTGCGACGATGTCTGATCATCTCCCTTTTCTTTAAATATGGGATGTGACGTCTCTGCAAGCTTCTCTACAGCCAGGGTGTGACGATGTCAAGAGACTAAGAAAATATTAAGTTTCACGAAAGTTCTAGAAGCGGATCTTCTAGAAGGTGAGGTGGAATCCGTATGGTTGGGATATTACTCTCTTATTTGATTTGGTGGGATCATCCTAATCTCTTCAACCATCTCTCTCTCACATTATATAAAGAGGGATTTCTCATGGAAAAGGATAAGGTTGATTATAAGGTCAGTTAAGGTCAGTAAATATTGAATAGGCTAAGAATTGGATGAGGAATTCTACTTCAGTTCATACTTGAAGGCTTCATTTCAATTCATCAAGTCATTGTGGATCTTCTTCATTCAACCTTGGAGCAAGTGTGTGTATTGGAGAAAATGGTCATCGGAAGGGGACCTTGCAACATCAAGGTTTTGGTTGTAATCTCCACTTTCACTTCAATATGATACAGTGATATGTTTCTTTCCCATAAAACTTGCTTTGTTTTATTGTATGATTCCTTGATCACATACATAGGTTCTCATTGACTATATTATATTTCTTTCACTCTGGTTGGCTTGTGTTCCCTTGCAAATTCAATATCACGGGAGCACCGGAGTGGATCTAGGATGACAATGGCAAGAAGAATAAATATTTAAATGGTATGTTGCCTATCTCTTGTTAGATAGTAAACTCAATTCTTAGAGCTTAGGGAAAGAGTGATATTTTGTTGTGTTTTGTTCTATATCTAGGTGGATCTAGGGAGATATGTTTATGTCTTCATTTATTGATAAATCTCATAACACCCCCATTAAGAACAACTTGGGATAGGATTGAAGGATTTAAAATAGTGACAAAATAGGAGAAGGAAGGAGGAATTAGAACCTATTCCCCCATAATGACAACTTCCTGAACTCCTAACATAGATCAAAGTTTGGAAAACTTCGCTTCTGTAAGAGACTTTGTGAAAATGTCTGCAACTTGATCTTCTATAGGGAAAACGAGAACTTCAATAACTTGATCATGAATGAGATTTATGATGAAGTGCATGTGTAGATCAATGTGCTTGTTGTGCTGATATTGAACTGGGTCTTTGGCAAGATTGATGGCACTCTGATTGTCACACCAAAGGCCGGCTGGATGATGCTGCTGGAATCCAAACTCTGAAAGGATCTTTCGAATCCACAAGGCTTCATGACTTGCATTTACTGCTTCTTGATACTATGTTTCTACTGAATAAAGTGAAATATCATGTTGTTTCTTACAGGCCCAAGTGACAAGTCATGAACCAAGGCTGAAAACATAACATGTTGTAGACTTTCGATCATCAGGGTCGTCGACCCAATATGAATCAATGAAACCAACCAATAAAGGAGTCCCCCATGAACTGTAATGTATCTCGAACTAAACTGTACCACAGACATATAAAATTATCCTTTTAGTTTCTTTCCAATGGATTTCATAGGGTGTTTGCATATACCGAGCAACAAGACCAACAAAAAAAGAAATATTAGGATGGGTATGACTCAAGTATAAGAGGCTACCAACTAATTGATGGTATAGGGTGGCATCAACTTCAGGAGAAGTACAAGTGGCAGTAAGCTTGAATCCATGCTGGAAGGGAGAAGGGGTTGGTTTACAATCATCCATGTGAAATTGAAGAAGAGGTCACAAGCATACTTAGACTGGTAAAGAAATATTCCTTCATTGGTTTGCAAAACTTGGAGGCCAAGGAAATAGTGAAAAAATCCTAAGTTTGTCATTTCAAATTTCTTCTTAAGGTTGGTTTTCACATGGTCTAAAAGTTTTGAGTCACTACTAGTAAGGATAAGGTCATCAACATAAAGGACAAGGATTATGAGATGGCTTCCTACTTTCTTGGTATATACATTAGGATCAGAATAGCATCTAGAGAATCTAGTGTCAATAAGAAAGATGTCCATTTTGGCATACCAAGCTTGGGGAGCTTGCTTAAGACCATAAAGAGATTTCTTAAGGTGACAAACAAGGCTAGATTAATTATGGACATATCCAGGAGGTTGTTCCATGTAGATTTCTTCTTGCAAATCTCCATGCAAGAAGGAATATTTAACATCCATCTGATGGACCTCCCATTTATGTGAGGCAGCAAGGGCAAGAACAAGGCGAATGGAATTCATTTTGGCTACAGGGGAAAAGGTTTTTATTATTGTCAATTCCTTCAACTTGGGAAAATCCTTTGGAAACTAACCAAGCCTTGTGTCTTTCAACACTTCCATCTCATGCATACTTAGTTTTGTAGACCCATTTACAAGATCCCAAGTATCATTTGTAATTAAAGAATGATACTCTTCATTCATTGTTGTATCCCAATCTGGATGAAATGAAGCTTCTACATATGTCTCTGGATAATGAGTCTCTGAAACTTGAGCCAAAAGAGAAGAGGCTTGTTAAAACTATGAACGTGTTTGACGGTGATCTGAAGGATCACCAATAATACCACCAGTTGCTTCTCATGTTGAACAACATCTAGGAAATGGTGGAACTGGTGCTGGTTCATGTTCAAAAGACTCATCTGGAGGAATATGAGTAGGCGGAGGTGGATTTTCATCCTCACTATCATCATTTGAAGAAGAAACTAGAATAGGAACAGAAGAAGGCACAAATGTCGAAGATGGATAGCAGGCCGAAGAAGGCACAGTCGTCGAATTAGGCTCGCAGGCCAAGAGATTTTCATCAAATTTAACATCTCTTATAATAATAATTCCATTACAATGTTTTTGAAGAAGTCTATAACCTTTGACATCTTCATAATAACAAATAAATATACACTTCTCACTTTTAGGCTGCAATGCTTTCCATTTGCCACCAGGAATGTGAGCCCATGTTATATTTCCAAATAAACGGAAGTGACTTACATCTAGTTTAATTTTATTCCAAGCTTCTGTAACACCCTGTTTCCCCCAGTCTGTAAAAATAACTATATTGGGAAAGAACTATGGCAAACTCAAAGATGTGAATGTTTGATTTGACGGACCTTTTTATAAAAGGTCAATGAATGTAAATTATGTTATGAATATGTGTTGCATGGTTGTTGGGAGAGGGATGTGCTAAAAGAGACCATGATGGCTAATGAGAGGTGGTGGAAGGGACCTGGAATGGTTGCGTTAACTTCCATCGAGCCAGTACCGTACTGGTTTTACTTGCTCAAAGACCAAAGCAACTCTCTAACCCTGGAATGGATTTCTCGTCAGATTGGTAGGTGGGGAGGCTCCTCAAGAGTTAATGAGGGGATGGGGGTGAACCACCCATCCATAACAGCTCCTAGACCTGACCTCAGATGGGGAAATTCATGCCACACGCAATATTTTAGAGAAAAGGCAAGAGAGGAAGTGTGGTAAGGGGTAGAAGGGAGAAAGTGCACACAACAGGGGATCACGGAAGAGAACTAGAAAATCTCTGAAAACACAGGGATTATTTTCTGTATCAGGAGAAGGAGAGTAACCTTCGTCCTTGACTTTCGTTGAATTGGAATTGGGAGACTGAATCTCCAAGCATCGTGGCCTAGCTCGGGGGTGGCTAGTGGTAAATCCGTTTGGAGTCACTAAGCCTACGGTTGGGTGGAAACGAGCACCCCTCTTAGCAGTCGCGTCACACCTGGTGTTTCTGATAAGTAATTTATGCCTTGTATTTTGAATTGTATACCATGAATACATGCTCATGTTTATCCGCCCATAATGATTTCTGTATGGAATGATTGCCTGGTGTTTTGATCAAAAAAATGGATGCATACTTATACTTATATGATCATAATCGATTTATGTATAAAAGGAATGAGTTCAGAATATGAGTCTGTTCCCTTGAGATTTGTTCCGTCTATTTACTCACGCTATGTCCTGGTTTGATTTTCCGTAGGCACCTCCTCTCAGGAAGTTTCCTCGCATTCCAAAGTCGGAGTGAGTTCCATGAAAAGACTACCGTTTTAGTAAACCCACGAGTTTACTTTACCCCTGACACAGAGTTCATAGCTCATCGAATTAAGAAGGCTTTTTAGTCAGGTCACCAAGCCTAGGGATAATTATAGAAGAAACCATTGAAGGATCATGTGATCTGAGTCTGGAAACCTTGTATAAGAGAGAGTAGTTCTCTCAGGTTTTTGGCATTTTGGCACTCGGGAAACCACAGGGTAAGACCCCTCGTTCTCGCAAGTCATGAAATCACGGTACCCGAAACCCCGACGCGCTCTATGGATGAGTTAGTTTTGCATGAATAGGTTTTGGTGTTTCAGCTCCCGGGAAACCAAAGGGTAAGACCCCTCGTTCTCGTAAGTCGCAAAATCCCGGTACCTGAAACCCCGACGCGCTTTGTGGATGAGCCGGTTTTGCGTGAATAGGTTTCGTCATTTCGGCAACCGAGAAACCAAAGGGTAAGACCCCTCATTTTCGTAAGTCGTGAAATCCCGGTACCCAAAACCCCAACGCGCTTGGTGGATGAGCCCTAGGTCACAGGGAAGAGTCATGTGGTAGAAGGAGGAGGTAGGTGCTAGAAATGAACCAAGGCTCAAAACTCAGGAATCGACATTACGGGTCCCGAACGAATCTGGACCGTCCATTTGTAGGGGATGCGTAGCAAAGGTCTAAATCCACGGGGGTTCTGGACATCAGAGGAATAGGAGTGAAGACCCCGCCAGAAATCTCGAAGGGTAGAATGCCAATATTTAACCTGGGTCATTGATCAAGCTGACAATCTGGACCATAGATCCAGATGATACCAGGCTTTTGAGTAGGAGAAACCCTCTACCTTAATCCCCTTTATCAAAATCCAAAGTTAAGAATGAAAATTCCTATTGTGTGTATGCATTTGAAAAATATGAGTTATGCGTTGATTGTGAATGAATATAATGTTGACTAACAATAGGTGTTTTCTTGCGCAACAAGCGGACGACCAACCACGGGAAACTGCAGACGCATAGAATGGTGATGCACCACGAAGTGGGGGAGGGATCCCACAATAGAGACGAAGCATCGGACGAAAGGAGAGCGGTAGAGACCCCTCCAGATCTAGCTGAGACTGTGAGAAGCCTCATGGTCGAACTACAGAGCTGGAAGGCCGACAACGAGAGGTTGATAAAAGAGCAAGAGAATCAAATGGAAATTAATGCAGTTTTGTTGCAGAGCTTATCCGACATACAAAGACAATTGTAGCATGGACCTGACACCAGTCATGCGGACCAACGACAGGAAAAGAGAAGTCGAAGCCCACCTGGGATATGGAAATGTGGTCCTTTAAGTGGCCACACTAGGAGGAGAACCTCGAGAAAGGTCCACCCTAGAGATACGAGACAAGCATCGGACAATTCCTCTAGAAAGGAAACTAGACACCCGGAGGGATCTTCTAGTAGCAAAACTAGTTCTTATTCCCGAAGAAAATGGAAGAAGCGAAATCATTCCAAAAATCATAATCTCGAAGAATTCAAGAAGGCCAAACCACCCTCTTTCGACAGTGAAATAAAGGAGGGAGAGGAAGCGAAGGCCTGGCTGCTTGGACTAAAGAAGTATTTTAGAGTCCATGACTTCTCAAAAAACTTGAAGGCCCGAGTAGCCACTTTCAACCTGAATGGGAAGGCTTCCATTTGGTGGGAAGACCTTAAGAACGTAAAATGGATTCACGAAGAAGACCTATCTTGGGAACGGTTTGAGAAATACTTCAGGAAGAAGTATATGTCGGAAAAGTATTTTGACGAAAAGACTAAAGAATTCTATGAACTCAAGCTGGGGCAACTCACCATAGAGGAATATGTCAGCAGATTCCTCGAGTTGCTGAGGTACGTACCCTATATAAAAGCCAAAAAAGCAAAGGTGCAATGATTCATCAGTGGACTACCTAAGGACTATCAGAATAGGATTGAGTTTGACGAGCCAAAGACCCCAAAGGACACTATTCCAAAGGCAAGATATTGTTATGAGCAGCTTGGGCATCGAAAATAACCTCATGAAGGCTGGAAGCAAAATAATACTTCATGATTCCAGAAAAAGGGATTTAAATCCCCAAGATTTAAAAACTATAAAAAGGACTCAAGGATGACCTTCCCAACCCGAAGTGTACACCAGCAGAATTTCCCCTCCTAGAGTAGAAATAAACCCTTTGGATCTACCCTAGGAAAGATTGATAACCCGAAGAAAGAACCCTTGAAATGTTTGGGTTGTGGAGAAGAACATCTACTGAGGGACTGCCCGCACCGACAACAAAACAGTCATAGAATTTACAACGTTCAAGAATCTACCATTATCAATGACGTGGCCAAGAGCGTGCTGCAAATTTATGCAGCCTTGGATGATAAACAAGCTGACCACCAAGCTTCAGTGTTGGAGATGGAAGGTATGATCACCGACCATCTAGTGTCTATTCTAATTGACCCTGGTTCAAATTTGAGTTATATATCCCCTAAGGCTGTTGATAAGTGTAAATTACAACCACAGAAACATGTCAAGCCATGGTTGGTACAGTTAGCCACCGGCACCAAAAGAAAGGTAGCGGAGGTCATACTAGCTTTCCAATTCACTATGGGTGAATTCCCCACCCAAGCAACCCTTAACATATTACCCCTAGGATTGTATGACCTGTTGATTGGTATGGACTGACTAGCCACATATAAAGCCAGACTAGATTGTTACCATAAAACCTTAGAATGTGTAAGTGAAGAAGGAAGAAGGATAACCCTTCAAGGGATCCAAAAACCTATCTCGATGAGACGAATATCAGCTCTTCAAATGAGAAAATATTGCAGAAAGGGATGTCCACTATATGCAATACAGGTGTTGGAATCAGTTGAATATGAAAAACCAATCCTCAAAGACCACCCCACACTAAGAGAATATAGAGATGTATTTCTGGAAGAGGTATTGGGTCTACCTTCGAGAAGGGACATTGACTTCTCGATAGAACTTGCACCAGGATCAGTGCCAATGTCTAGGACACCCTACAGGATGAGCACACTCGAGCTAGTTGAGATTAAACTACAACTAAAAGAAATGATGGACAAAGGATATATCCGACCCAGCGTGTCTCCATGGGGAGCACCAATCCTTTTTGTGAAAAATAAAGATGGTACCCTCCGACTGTGCATAGATTATAGACAACTCAATAAGGTAACCATAAAGAACAAGTACCTCTTACCCAGGATCGATGACCTATTCGATCAATTGGGAGGTGCTTCCATCTTCTCAAAGATTGACTTGAGATCTGGATACCATCAAGTCTGAATCAAGAGTGAAGACATCCACAAAACTACCTTCAGGACGAGATATGGTCACTATGATTTTTTGGTAGTACCATTTGGATTGACCAATGCCCCTGCCACTTTTATGTGCTTGATGAACAATGTCCTCAGAAAATTCCTAGACAAATTTATACTAGTTTTTATTGACGATATATTAATTTACTCCAATAATAGAGAGGAACATGAGGAACATCTTAGACTTGTGCTTCAAGTTCTAAGAGAACATCATCTCTATGCCAAATTTAGCAAGTGTGACTTTTTCTAGAAGCAAATACATTACATGGGCCATGTCATATCTGAAGAGGGAGTAGCAGTAGACCCTGACAAGATCAGATCTATCATGGAATGGCCTACCCCAAAGGACATTTGAGATATCATATCCTTTATGGGCTTAGCAGGATACTATAGGAGGTTTATAAAAGGACTCTCCAATATTGGTTATCCAATCACTGCCCTCTATAAGAAGGGAGCTAAATTCACGTGGACATAAGAATGTGAAGAAAGGTTTCAGTCCCTAAAACATCTACTGACCCACACACCCGTGTTGAAGATCCCTGGTCCTGAAGCTGACTTCCTAGTGTGCACAGATGCCTGCAAGGAAGGGCTCAAAGGAGTCCTTATGCAAGAAGAAAGTGTTGTCTGCTATGAATCCCAAAAATTGAATGAGCACGAAGCCAACTATGTGACCCATGATCTAGATTTGGCCACCATAGTGCACGCCTTAAAAATGTGGAGGCATTACCTCCTGGGAAGGAAATTTGTACTTATGACATACCATTGCGGATTATGATATATGTTTGATCAACCAAATCTCAATGCCAGACAAGCTAGGTGGATGGACCTCCTTAGCGAATTTGATTTTGAAATCAAACATGTTAAAGGAAAGGAAAATAAGGTGGTTGATGCCCTTAGCAGAAGTATGAAAACGATTCACCTGGTAGTGGTGAGCATCTGCGAGACGAATGTCAAAGAAAGAGTCAGGAATGAAAAATAAACAGACACATTCTTTCATACTGTGACCTCGTACCTGGAGAAAGAACCCACAAGGATAAAGTATGAAGGCTACCAGATGATAGATGGAGGTATACTAACTTACAGAAACATATTGTATATTCCAGATTGTGACGACTTGAAGAGGTTCATAATGGATGAACTACATAAAAGAACATATACTGGTCACCTGGGATATCAGAAGATGATCATGGCCACTAGAAAACAATTCTATTGGCATGGGTTAAAGAAAGACATAGATAACTATTTAGCTAAGTGCTTAGAGTGCCAACAGGTTAAAGCAAAACACCGACACCCAACAGGATTATTACAACCTCCACCAATCCCGGAATGGAAATGCAAAACCATTTCCATGGACTTCATCACCAAATTTCCAACATCGACCAAACAAAATGATGCCATCATGGTAGTGGTGGATAAATTGAGCAAGTCCACCCATTTTATCCCATCAAATCGACTTGCAAGGCAATAGATATCACCAGCATATTCATGAAGGAGATATTCAAACTACACGGTATGCCTAAAAAGATTGTGTCTGACAAAGACACGAAATTTACTTCCAACTTTTGGAAATCCTTGATGGCTGGTCTAGAGACCAAATTATTGTTTAGCACAACCTATCATCCTCAAACCAATGGACAGATGGAAAGAGTGAACCAAATATTAAAAGACATGCTAATAATGCATGTAATGCATCAACCTAAAAAGTAGGAAGATTACCTGCCACTAGTGGAATTTGCCTACAATAATGGCTACCAAGAATCCTTGAAGATGATTCCCTTCGAAGTCCTCTATGGTAGACCGTGCAAAACTCCAGTTAATTGGAGTAACCCAATAAACAAAATTACTATTGGACTCGACATGTTGAAAGAAATGGAACGACAAGTGATTCAGATAAAACAAAATTTAAAGGTCGCTAAGAACAGACAGAAACGTTACGCCGACCGAAAGAGAACTCCAAGAGAATTCAAGAAGGGAGACCATGTATATCTCAGAGTTAGGCCTAGGAAGAGTTCCCTAAGGATGGGAGCTTGTGCCAAGTTGGCACCTTGGTATTGTGGACCCTTTGAAGTTCTAGATAGAGTGGGACTTGTAGCCTATAGGCTAGCACTTCCTCCCACAGTAAAAGCACATAATGTTTTCCATGTTTCATTATTAAAGAAATATGTACATGATTCTAATCATATAATTGACTGGTCTATGATCCTGGTGGAACCGGAGGGAGAATTCCTGCCAGAACCTCAATGCATACTGGACAGAAAGGAAACCCCACTCAGGAACCGAACCATTGCACAGGTCAAGGTGCAATGGAAACATTTTGGTCCATATGAGGCTACATGGGAAATGGAAGATGCCATGAAATAGGCATATCCGATTTTGTTTACTTCTGTACATACACATCATATTGATAGATAGAACATCAAGGATGATGTTCCTTTAAGGGGGAGGGAATTGTAACACCCTGTTTCCCCCAGTCTGTAAAATAACTATATTGGCCAAGAACTATGGCAAACTCAAGGATGTGAATGCTTGATTTGACGAACCTTTTTATAAAAGGTTGATGAATGTAAATTATGTTATGAATATGTGTTGCATGGTTGTTGGGAGTGGGATGTGCTAAAAGAGACCACAATGGCTAATGAGAGGTGGTGGAAGGGACCTGGAATGGTTGCGTTAACTTCCATCGAGCCAGTACCATACTAGTTTTACTTGCTCAAAGACCAAAGCAACTCTCTGACCTTGGAATGGATTTCCCATCGGATTGGTAGGTGGGGAGGCCCCTTAAGAGTTAATGAGGGGATGGGGGTGAACCACCCATCCGTAACAGCTCCCAGACCTGACCCCGGATTGGGAAATTCATGCCACATGCAATCTTGCAGAGAAAATCCAAGAGAGGAAGTGTGGTAATGGGTAGAAGGGAGAAAGCGCGCGCGACAGGGGATTGCGGAAGAGAACTGGAAAAACACTGAAAAAATAGGGATTATTTTTTGTATCAGTAGAAGAAGAGTAACCTTCGTCTTTGACTTTCGTTGAAATGGAAGTGGGAGACTGAATCTCCAAGCATCGTGGTCTAGCTTAGGGGTGGCCAGTGGTAAATCCGTTTGGAGTCACTGAGTCTATGGTTGGGTGGAAACGAGCACCCCTCTCAGTAGTCGCGTCACACCTGGTGTTTCTGATAAGTGATTTATGCCTTTTATTTTGAATTGTATACCATGAATACATGCTCATGTTTATCCACCCATAATGATTTCTGTATGGAATGATTGCCCAGTGTTTTGATCAGAAAAATGGATGCATACTTATACTTATATGATCATAATTGGTTTATGTATAAAAGGAACGAGTTCATAATACAAGTCTGTTCCCTTGAGATTTGTTCTATCTATTTACTCACGCTATGTCCTAGTTTGATTTTACGAAGGCACCTCCTCCCAGGAAGTTTCCTCGCATTCCAGAGTCGGAATGAGTTCCTTGAAAAGACTATCATTTTAGTAAACCCACGAGTTTAATTTACCCCTGACATAGAGTTCATAGCTCGACGAATTAGGAAGGATTTGCAGTCAGGTCACCAAACCTAGGGATAATTACCCAAGAAACCGCTAAAGGATCATGTGATCTGAGTCTGGAAAACTTGTACAAGAGAGAGTAGTTCTCTTAGGTTTTCGTCGTTTCGGCACCTGGGAAACCAAAGGGTAAGACCCCTCATTCTCCCAAGTCATGAAATCCTGGTACCTGAAACCCCAACAGGCTTTGTGGATGAGTCAGTTTTGCATGAATAGGTTTCGACGTTTCGGCACCCGGGAAACCAAAGGGTAAGACCCCTCATTCTCACAAGTCGTGAAATCCCAGTACCCGAAACCCCGACGTGCTCTGTGGATGAGTCAGTTTTGTGTGAATAGGTTTCGGCATTTTAGCTCTTGGGAAACCAAAGGGTAAGACCCCTCATTCTCACAAGTCATGAAATCCCAGTACCCGAAACCCCAATACGCTCTGTGTATGAGTCAGTTTTGCATGAATAGGTTTCGTCATTTCGGCACCCGAGAAACCAAAGGGTAAGACCCCTCGTTTTCATAAGTTGTGAAATCCTAGTACCCGAAACCCCGACGCGCTCGGTGGATGAGCCCTAGGTCACAGGGCAGAGTCACGTGGTAGAAGGAGGAGGTAGGTGCTAGCAATTAACCAAGGGTCAAAACTCATGAATCGACATTTCGGGTCCCAAAAGAATCTGGACCGTCCATTTGTAGGGGATGCATAGCGAAGGTCTAAATCCACCGAGGTTATAGACATCTGAGGAATAGGAGTGAAGACCCCACCAAAAATCCCGAAGGGTAGAATGTCAGGATTTAACCTGGGCTGTTGATCAAGCCAACGATCTGGATCGTAGATCCAGATGATACTGGGATTTTGAGTCTCGAATATTAAAAAGGGAAAGGAGGAACACTTGCATCATGATTCCTCAAAATGTGAAACCCCGAAAGCATTTAGAGGAATAGCACTAAGTCATAGGACCAGTCATATGAAAAGCGACCCAAGGGAGGAGCTAAGGATCTGTTAGACCCTTTTGGGTTTCAACATTTCGAAAGACAAAGAATAGGGGAATGCTTGCATCGCGATTCCTCGAATCATGAAAGCAGGGAGAACCATTTTGTTAAGGCATGTGGTCATAGCCAATGATCACATGGAGGAGGACAAGGGAAGGGATGGTTTGTGCTAGGCCCCATAGAAATTCGAGGATTCTGTCCCTCGAAGAAAAGACAAAAAAAAAAATCATAGTTGCTTTAGTGGGTGTGTGACAACTTCTTCCAGTGTTATATTTTTAAGAGCCTTTGTGGGAGTGTGATTGACTATGTAATTTGCACAGTTGATTTCTTCCACCCAATACTTTAGACTTAATCCTTTATATTGGATCATACAATTATCCATTTCTTTTAATGTACGATTCTTTTTCTCAACAACACCATTTTTTTGTGGTGTATATGGAACATTGTGTTTCATTTGGATGCCCTATGTAGTGCAGTAACTTGTAAAATTATTGTTCACATATTCACCTCCATTATTTGTTCTTAACTTTTGAATTTGATGTTCATATTTCTTTTCTACAAGGGCCTTGTATGCCAAAAACTTTTCAAAAACTTCGCTCTTAAGTGTTAATAAGTAAACCCAAGTATGTCTAGAAAAATCATCAATGAAATTTAAGAAATACTTGCACCCTGAAAAAGAAGGAGAAGAAAATGGACCACACAAATCACTATGAACAAGTTGCAAAGGGCCTGAGGCATGCCAAGAGTCATGTTTGTCAAAACTATCTCAATGATGTTTTTTGACAACACAATCGGCACAAACACCATCTCTGCATGAAGCAAGACGAAGACCATTCACCATTTGTTGATTACATAGTTGTTGCAATGAGCAATAGTTTAGATGACCAAAACGCTCATGCAAAATTTTTCTCAAGTCATCTCTATGAGAAACGAAAACTAATGAAAAGTATGATGACCCAAAGTTGTCAAACTTGTACAACCTATTAATATCATCAACAATTCTAGTTGCAAGAACATGCTTAGGGTCTTTTAGATCCTTGATTATAACTTGGTGAGGTGAAAACTCTATGGTTTTACCTTCACCTGAATGAGTGATTTGATATACTGATAGAAGGTTACAAGAAAGACTTGGAACACATAATACATCATTGAAATGACCATTATCTACTCGAATTGTTCCAGATCCTACAACACTAAGAGATCTATCATCACCAAAAAATATTTTCTTGGTGTTACATTCATTTAGAGCAGAAAATATGTTTGTATCCTTACCCATATGATAACATGCTCCTGAATCAATAAGCCACTCATCAGAAGAAGAAGTAGAAGTTGTATTGAAGGAGAAACTAGAAGCAGAAAGTGCATTCCCATGAGAAGAAGAAGTAGAATCAATATTGATGGTGTGCTTTGTCATCGCTACTTCTAAAGTTGCCATCTTCTTGAAACATTTGGACTCATCATGACCATCTTTATCACAAAAGTTGCAATGTCTGTCAATCTTCTTATTTTTATATTTTTCTCGTTTGTCACCATTAGGAGATGAAGTTGCTTGAGTGGGTTTGGGACCCTTATGTTTCTTGTTGTTGTAGCAAGGATGTTTCTTCTTGGGATAATTGGGTTTATATTTCTTCTGAGCAACTAAGGCTTTGTTGGAGGTACATGCAGTGCTGATCACTCCACGTTGTAAAAGTTTTTCTTCCTCTCTAATCAAAGTAGTACAAAAGGACTCAAGACTATTTTTTTGATAAGCTTTTCCTAGAGCCTCTCTCATGGCATAAAAGGTAGATACAAACACATAATATGCACTACCTAGCTTAGAAATAATAAGATAGATGCAACACTCTTCCTCCATTTCTATCTCACATTCTTCACATAAAATTATAAGCGTTTTAAACTTAGATAGATAATATTCAAGGAAAGAAAAATCATTTGGACTTAAGGTCAATACTTGATTTTATAACCGTTGTGCTCGAATGATATTGAGTTTACCAAACACAGATTTAATCTTTTTCCAAGCTTCATTGGGGTCATCAATTTCTTTAAGGTGAAACTTTAAATTAGGAGAGATGAACATTATGATTAGTCCATGTGCATCATCACTCCCATTATCCCATTTGACTTTCTTATCATCATCAGTGGGTGTTTTTTCCTTTCCCAAGGTAACCGGGTACAAGCCTTTCCTTATTAATAAATCTTCCATATGAGATTTCCATTGGAAGTAGTTGGTGCTGGTAAGCAAGAGATTACTTGTAGAATCCATATTAAATATGCAAATAATATGTATTTAAAAACTAAAACTGATAATCTGAATGGAAGGATCTCAAAATCTCGAAAAAATATACGTTTAAAAAAAAAACGACACTGAAAATAGACTTCAGATGTGAGAGTTATGCCCATTTAAAAAAAAAGGCATAAACGGTAACAAAATAGCCACGTGATAGTGTAAGTTGTTTTATGAAGTGACCCACTTTTATAAAGAGAAGTGGGGATCACTTTTACAATTAAGTTACTTTATAAAAGAAAAGTTGCATGCAAAATAAATAACTCTAAAATAAAATATTAAAGCTACTTATAGTGATTCACTTTTATACTTGAAACCAGATACACTTCACAATTTGAGCATGAACTTTTTCAAAAAACGTAACAAAAGAGAGACTTGAACTCAAGACCTCTTACTTAATAAGGCAAATTTTAACCAAATGGTCTAGCAAAACATATTGTAGTTTTTAGGAAGAGGATTGGGGTTGTTGTTGTTGTTGTTGTTGTTGAAGATGACCTTGGAGAGCGTGCTAAAAAAAAACTATTTTCACACAAGAAAAAAAAAAATCTTCTCGATGACAACAAGGGTTAGATCTCGGTTAGCTTACCCGAAAGATGCACTTTTTCCTATCTGTTTCTGATTTTCTGAGGTCGCATAGGGAAATGGGCAAAGAGAATACGCAGATCTAAAAGAGTAGCAACCCGGAAATAAATAATTCAAAACCAAAATAATACTTTGCAAAAATTTTAAAAATGTGTATGCAGGCTTTATACCTATGGATCTCACTGAAATGGTCGTATATTGGGCAAACGGAAACCTTTTTGAGTGAAACAAAAAATGTTCCTAAATGAATAGAGCACTCCGGATGCAATGGAACAGTCATATCAGCCCAAAAATGTACGGAAATGATATATAATGGAGATGAGTAAACTCGACTTCATGGTCTCGATCTACAACAGGAGCGGGTCTTCAAACGGGCTTGGATACCATGTTCGACAAGACAGGTATTCCAGAAAAGGAAAAACAACTTTAGAAACCACTCACATAACTATATCAAAGATCAATACACCATTTTTTCATGTGGTAAAACCCCTACGGGGAAACATCCACAGCCCCAACCAACGTGACCACTTGGAGCAGTTTATTAATGCAAAAGAAAAAGATTACAGAGAGATTTTACAAGAGAGTTTCTCACAATCGATCATCAAAAAATGACCCTCCATGCTCTTTAAATAGAGATCACGAACCAATCGGGTGTTAATCCATGGATCAATGGTCATCAATATCAAGGAGAGTATGAATCGTTGGATCACTTTATGTCGGGAACATATCGTGAACGTTGGATTTCCTAAGTACAAATGCATACTAAAGAAACACACTAAGAAACACACTTTTACATAACAACACATTAGACCAAGTAGATATTAACTAACTCCTAAGTGTATAAATATCCTAACAATGACAACCTTACACATATCATAGATATTGTTTCACTGCCATCAAGCATGTTCAGTACCCTAGTGAATTTATCTACCTCTCCCATTGAATTTTCTTTCACCACTTCAATTAACACTTTTGTATTTTGCTGAGATGAGGGAAATCAATATATTTATTCCCTTTCATATTTTCTTTTGTAAAGGATGGGGGAAATCAAATTATGAATTTCATTTCACTATCTATCTTGTATTTTCACATTTTGAAGTGGGGGAAATCAATATATATGTCACATACAAGGGATGATATCTATTTAAAATTTTTGAAAATAAGGTCTGTCAACAATTTTAGGAATACTTTGAAACTAACTTTCTTCCAATTTTCAATACACCTTCGCCTATAGGAAAACATTTATGGGAATATTAATCTTTCATAGATCAACCTTGAGTGAATTAGTCATTTTAAAGTCCGGTAGAAGAGCTAAAATTATCAGATTAGCCTAGACATACTTTTTCAATTAAAATCAAAGGAACATAATTATTTCCGCCTGATCTTGCTTTGAAAATATGTTTTTAAGTTCTCAGAGTCAAGGTAAGTTTATTTCTTTCTATGAAGATTGAGAAACGATAAAGAAAATATGAAGTGGATAAGAACTCAAGGATAGGAAAAAAAAACAAATCGAGGATTCGAAGGACCTGACACAAAATATCCTAATCCTACACAAGTTTGTGTATTTAGTTCAGACTTCCTTCGAGCATATTTATTTTTATTTTATTTTTATTTCAGATATGGATTTATAATTTATCAGCATGACATTTTAAGTTGTAATTTCACACCTCTCTGATTTTTAGGTCAGGTGATAGCATTATCATGAGAAAAACTTCCTTCACATTCATTTCAAAAAGAATTTTCTTAAAATTTTATTTGAACTA
Source organism: Picea engelmannii (assembly GCA_009831015.1). NCBI lineage: Eukaryota > Viridiplantae > Streptophyta > Pinopsida > Pinales > Pinaceae > Picea > Picea engelmannii. The sequence goes on along the minus strand of ML813268.1, from coordinate 107,030 downwards.
GAAGAATAGGAACTCATACCTCATTTTCCTTTTGAACTTTCAACAAAGAAGATCATTAATTTATCACATGTTTTGAGAGAAATCAAATGTTTGAAAAATGAGTGTCAAATTTGTATTCGGTCTCACCTCTTGTCCAACAAGATCTATTTTGCAAGAGGAATAAAATGTAAAATTTCATAAAATCCTGTAGAATAGAGATGATATGTGATACATGTGTTTGTATATTTCGTTTAAATGATATCAGGAAATCATAAAGTTATTGAAAATATTTACAACAAAAGATCAAATGACTTGGGTAATTTACAAAGGGAAAGGAAAATTGAAAGTCAAAATGCCAATGTCAATCCAATATGATATATGCAATGGAAATTGAAAAAATTACTACTACATGAAATGTTTTAAATAGCACCCATTGATAGGAGTGTCAAGAATCTCCCCATTAAGATTCTCCAGTGAGAATGAGTTTTTTCCCTCAACGGCTGTAATTTTGAATGGTACAAACAAGAGATGGTCGAATTTGCCATGTTTCCCTGCATATTCCTTTCTAGCTTCCCATTTTAGAATGAAATCGCAAGGAAGAAACTCCTTGTCTTTGGATTTTTTATCGAAAAGGGATTTCATATTATCCTGGTACTTTTGAATCTCGACATCCACTTCTACTATGTTCTGCTGAACTTCAATGATTTGATTCACTCTTCTCATAGTTTCATTTAGCTCTTTTTTTGCATCCTACTAGAGTTTCATCACAGGAAGAGAAAGATTAATAGGAAGGATAACGTCAGTACCATAAACTAATTGGAAAGGATACATACCTATAGATTTCTTGGTGCCAATTTGGTTTTCTGTAAAAACTTTTTTTGATTATAGTAATCAATCTCTTGTTAGATGATTCCAACCCATTTCCCTAAGGATAATAAGTTGTAGAATGACCTAAAATAATATTCTAGTTTTGACATAAATTGATCATTTCCATATATTTAAAATCTTGAGCATTATGAGTGACTATTTTTCACGGACAACCAAATCTTGCTAGGATGTTTTCTTCCAAAAATTTTATTACTACCGAATCTATAGCATTCCGATTTGGAATGGATTCAACCCATTTTGTAAATTAATTGGTAACGGTTAGAATCGATCTATGTTGATCACTTGATTGCGGATGGATTTCTCTGATGAAGTCTAGGCCCCATTGTTGGAAAGGAGCTTCAACTTTTACTAGAATTAAAGGTAAGGCAGGGAGATTTTGCTTACCAACTAACAATTGACATGAATTGCAAGCTTTGACCCTAGCATTCACATTAGTAAATAACTTTGGCCAATAATATCCTTCCCTTAAAATCTTGTAAGTTGTTTCTCTCCAAGCATGATGTCCTCTGCATACTCCTTCATGAAATTCACCAAAGACACCCTATGTTTCAGATTCTATCAGGCAACATAACAAGAAACCTAGAGGGTCTTTCCAGCACAGCTTTCCATCAACAATGAAATACTTAATTGCATGTATTTTTAAAGTTCTTACTTTATAAGGAGTCATTTCATTTGGGCATTGAAGAGTAAGGAGGTATGTAACAATATCACAGTACCAAGAAGAGGAAGAAAACTTATCTTCAATCTGAATGATAGGTGCTTGATCATCAATTTCTTATATATCTAGAAGAAAATCATGTGATTCGAAGTTATTTATTCCAAGTGCTCTGAAATTTGATTTGGCTAGCAGCCTCACCAGACCTTGACCTTTCACTAGCTTGGTTGGTTTCACTTCTAGCTCAAACTCTTGAATTTTATCCAACCATCTACCTCTTCTTCCATCATTGTCTGGCTTAACCAATATATCTTTAGTTGCATTCGTTGGCACATAAGAAATTACGTTGGAGTGCAAGACATATGTTATGAAATCCTTGAGAACCTTCACCATTGCATAAGTTTGTTTTTTGAGAATATTGTATCTTAGTTCTACATCTCTAAGGCTTTTGTTGAAAAAGGCTATTGGTCGTACGAATCCTTATTTGTTCTTTTGAAGGAGAACTGTTGCAACAGTATGTTCAGAAGCGAAAGAAAATATTAAGAATTCCTTTGTATAGTTTGGACTTACTAGTACTGGTGCTTCCTCTATAGATTTCTTAACACGCTCGAAACATGTTTTGGCTTCTGCAATCCGCTTTACTGCATTGTCCTTTTTTAACATATTTGTAATCAATTTGATTATTTCAGCAAAGTTAGGAATAAATCTCCTCAAAAAAATGATCTGACCTAAAAAAGATTGAATCTCTTTTCTATTTATAGGAATATTAATCAGGTTAATAGCCTCAACTCTCTTAGGGTCAACCTTGATTCCATCTTTTGAAACTATATGACCTAAATGTTTACCTTCTTGCATAGAAAAGTGTGATTTTTGGGGGTTCAGAGACAAACCAGATTTTCTTCATTTTTCAAAAGTCTGTCCGAGGTGCATCAAATGTTTGGCATCCGAATTGGAAAAAACTGTCAAAACATCTAGATAAATAAGAAAAAATTTGTCTCTCTCACCGATGAACTTGATATCCATTTCTCTCTGGAAAGTTGCTCCTGCATTCATCAAACCAAAAGAAAATTTATCATACATAAAGATTCCCCATGAAGTGGTAAACGCAGTCTTTTCTCTATCATCTTCATGAACAACGATCTGATTATATCTTGAGAAACCATCAATCATATAAATTTTGTTAGCCCCTACTACCTTCTCTAAAACATGGTCCGCCTTTGGGAGCGGGTAGTTATCTTTAAGAGAAGATCAATTTAAGTTCCTAAAATCAATGCAGAGTCTTATTTCGTTGTTATTCTTTCTGACAGGGACCAAATTGCTCACCCATTCAGATTATCTGAGGGGAAAAATGATTTTTTCATCAAGGAGTTTTTTAACCTCTCTTTCTATTACTGGCAGAAGAATTGTGTTTATCTGTCTAAGCTTCTGTCTGAAAGGTTTAATACCATGTTTTAAGGGAATCTTGTGTTCAGTAACAAAAGTATCATAAGTTTTTAAATCATCATAAGACCATGAAAAAACATATTTATATTGTTTAAGTAACTCAGTGTATTTACTCTTTACTTGTGCCAGAAGATATTTTGATATTTTGACCATTTTGGGATTTTCATTAGTCCCTATGTTACAATCTTCAACTTCTTCGATTTGAGGTCACAAAGTATACTTCAAAGGTATGTCATCCTAGTCAAACAACCTCTCTAAGGGGATCAGACCTCTGGGAATTTGATTGTTTTTATGTAAGAGCATGCGGTGATTTGCAATTTTGTCATGGAACTTATCTAGGTTCTCTCCTTCCTGCATAATCCAAGCAGGATCATTCTGGTTTTCTTTATCTATGTATGTCTCAGAAAATTCATCGACCATTTCTAGGAACTGTTTGATTTTTTCATGATCCTCAAACACTTTCTAGTGTTGAACATTATTTTGAATTGAAGGTCTGTGTCTCATATCAATATGATACTTCAGCTTCAAAACAGTAGGTGGTATGAAAGTCGTAGCAGCTTTGGCCAAAGAATCAGCTTGTTGATTTTTCATTCTGGGAATAGAGTGAATATTAAAGGACAAGAAGAAATTCTCTATAAGATCTCAGGAACAATTTATATATGATCTCAATATTGGATGCTTCACTTGATATTGTTGTTTTATTTTTTTTACAATGAGTTCTACGTCACCATAAACTATCAGATGTTCGATTTTTAACTTTCTTGCGGCTTCTAATCCTAAAACTAAAGCTTCATATTCATAGACATTATTGTTATAATAGACCTCCCATTGTAATCTATAAGACAAAGGAATAACATACTCATCTCCCATCTCCTAGTGCAATGAATAAAAATCCAGCTCCTTCTCCTTCATAGGATGAAGCACCATCGAAGAACATTTTCCACATCCTTTATCTAACATTTATATTTTTCTTTGAAATTTCTATTTTTTTATTTTCTTCTTCTATACATTCTTTAAAATTGTCATCTATGGATAACATACAATTGCCTAAATCTTGATCAGCAACGTAGACTGGGTAGTTATTGGGGTTTTGAGGGTCACTTATCATATACACCAATCTAGTTTCTCTGTACAGTCGAGTAAATTGTCCACCAAAAATTGGAATTGTAGCATAGGTCATGTCTAGTTGAATTGATCCTCCTAGCTTGGCACCCCAAGATCTAGATAGAATCATACCATACTTGGAAGGAACGTCAAAAACAACCACATCCATAAGGATACTTTTCACAGGAACCTGAGCAAGATTTACCACTAAATCTTTAATCATACCCAGACACTTGACCTTTCTAGAATCAAACGAGTACAAATATTGATAAGGTCTGGTAATTTCAAGGCCCAATTTTTCCATGATAATCTTAGGCACTAAATTATGCAAGGGTCCCGAGCCTATCATGCAATTTTGAAGTAAATTATCATGCAAAGTCAATGTAATATAGAATGGAGCAACATAATCCTTATTATTTTCATTGTGTGGTCCAAACATGATTGTAGGTTTTTCATCCTGCAAATTGATAACATTAGCTTGACATTCAACATCAGAAAAATGTATTGCTTTAGAGATTTGTTTTTTATAGATCGGGTTCCTAGCATGTTCAACTAGAGACATTGGAATTTTAATTTTATTAAGTTCATTCTCTAAATTGAAATTCCCAATTGGTTTCTCAATTTCCATGGCCTAAAATTCAGCCTCTGTATTTTATGGCTTCTTAGTTTGTATTGCTTTCGTTTCAACTTGCTTTGTTCAGGTAGCTTGCGTCTCAGTTGATGGTCTTGTATCTGCTGCCTCATTTTCTTTGTTTCGTGATAAAATATTTTTCAGTGGAATATTTGTAGAACTTTTTTCTCTTAGCCTCAAATCATATTTATGTTGAAGCTCGGCCATTATTGAGTCAGCGAGACCTTTGTATGTAGATTCCCCCAGATTGTTCATGTTTTCATCATTATTAAACAAAGATTTCAGGTCTAAGGATTTCTCATAATCCTGCTTGGTTAGGTGAGGCTCAAGATCATCATCACTGAGGTTGTTTAGATCTTCCTCTAATTCCTCATAATATTGCAACTCATCTCTTTGTATGAAATTCTCAGTTTTAAACGGAGATTGAATCTTTTGATCCTCATTTTTTATTTTCCTTTGTTGTATCTGAGGATTAGGGTTTCTCTTGAATTGATTCTTAATGTATGGATCAGGTTTGGATTTCTCTATTTCTATCCTAGAAATTTGTTTGATAAATCTTTAATGATTTTGGCCATCTCATCCATTTTTACCTCTACGAACTTTAGAGATCTAGAGGGCCCTGTATGTTCTTTAAATGGCTTGGGTTCTCTTGTTCCCATCTCAATTTTAGTTTTCAACTTCTTGGATGCCATCATATTGGACTCAATCTCTATAGCATCATCTTGCATCCTCGCTAAAGTAGTGGATCTTCTTTCTCTCAAAAGTAGAGCGAAATCAGAATCAAAAGCCCCTGCAAAAGTGACTTTTCCAACTCATTGAGAAGGTTTAACTTCGGTTAGGATTTTATGATAAATATTATTAAATATGTGGATAAATTCTAGGATTGATTCAGAAGTCTTCTTTCTCAAGCCTCTGAATTTGGTTAAGTAATAAAGATGACATTTTTTCTCATCCCATTGCCTTAGGAAGGAAGTTTCTAGATTATTATATGATCATATAGACCCTATTGGAAGTCCTTTGAACCAATTTCTTACATGTCCTTCAAAATTATGTACTAAAAATATTGTGTAAACGTCCTCATGCTCAATTCCAAGAATATCAACAAATTGATCAAAAAAGGCTATATGTTTTGTTCCTATTAGATCCCCTTCTGGCAAGAATTTAGGGAGGCTCTTCATGTAATTTTCGGGTAAGTCATGCAGGATAGAAGGAAGGACTAAGGGAGAATAACTAGTGGCGACCTTGGAAAATATCCTAGGGGGTTGAGCTTGTCCACCATACCCTGCACCTCCAACACCTCCAACACTAGCACCTCCAACTCTGACCATTGAAATTCTAGGAGATGAAACTCGAGGGCTAAATAGGATATTTTTAAAAACCTCAAAAGACTGATCTACTGATCTTTCGACTACTTCAAGATGTTTTGAATGAAGTTCAGGAAAAATATCATGAGAAGATGGAAGATCTATATGAGGGGGAAAAGGAAAAATTGAGCTCGTCTCCTCAAGTTTACCTGATGTATAGATAAGAGGAGTAATAGGGGATGAATCTGAGTATAGAAAATAACCTTCAGGATTTTGGGAAACATAAAATTTTACTTCACGAAGAGAAGGAAACAGATGAGTATTAATGATAATGGGGATTGAAATGGATCCTTTGTCCTCACTGGTAAAAGTATCTATCAATGAAACATGGATGGTATGGTCAATCTCAAATTTTACTTTAGAAAAAATTACCTTCGGAGTTTCAAGTTTAACTTCGGGTTTACTTGTTGATGCTTCTGCAGAATGAACTTGCTTAAAATTTTCTTTAAGAGTTTGTTCTTTAGCAGGAATCTTAACATTAACTTGTGTAATTCTAGGTTGATGGACCTTACCTGTCAATGCATAATTTTTTCTAAGATATCCCTTTGGTTTCAACAATTTTTCGGGATCCGAAACTGGTGTAGTCTACTTTTTGTCTAGGTTTTTCTTGGTATTCTTTCGACCGAATGCCATTTTTTTCTACAGTAGAGTCGCCATGTGAAAGATGAAGTAAGCCTTATTCACGTATTCAATCTTTGTTCAACATCAAAGACCAAAATTTAACTTTGTCATTCTCCTAGGGAAAAACAATTTTGTTTCTCTGTCCCTAGCAGCGGCACCAAAAAGATCATGTTCTTGAGATTTATTCTAAGGCTTAGAGAATAATGTCAAGCATCAAAGGTTTTAAAAGAAGTTTTTTTTTCTACCTTCAGTTTTCTGAGAAATAATCTCTAAATGAAATTAATGATAAGACAGTACAGAGGTTGTATCTCGTTATCTGAGTCACAAATATAATATCAAATGATGTAGAAAGATTTACAAAACTATTAAACAAAGTCAGGTATCAATTACAAATAAGTCTCACCTTGTTTGCCGTAGAAGAAAAGTAGAATATGCACACTTTAACAGGATATAAAAATGCAGTAATTCACAGATCACGGGTCTTGTTTTACTCACAGTAATAACATAGAAAAATTTGTTACTGAATGAACCCTGTTATATTTTGATCACAGCATATGTAGTACTAAATTGCAATCAATCACTCTTCAAGAATTACAGAAAGAAATTCAGAGAAATGGAAACACAGTGGGAACACATAACTCAAATTGAATGAAACTTAGAATATTTGTCTGCACTTGTATTAATACTCAAAAAGAGTTTCTCTTTTACATTCGACAAGAATCATCCTAGAATAGATCTAAAATCTATTATTTATACAAACTTTGTCACAACTGAAAACCGTTGGACTTCCGACAATATTTGACTAAAAATAGAATACATCTGAATAAAACAACAACATGCAAATATTGTTGATTTTTGTTGGCACTTCCTCTGTCTCTTTGTATGCTTGCAGATGCGCTTTCTTTACTTTGATCTTTAATTCAGGTACACATCTCGATTAAGGCCATCACAATCATTCGACTTATTGTCTCAGCCATTTGATCTCATTTCCATCTGTCCCTTCTGGTGTGTTCAGTGGGGAAATCAATTGCAGTTGAAGACATGGGGGGATAATTATATGAATAGCTCAGTTTTGTTCCATTAAGGGATGGATAATGGTTACAGGGAAGAGCAAATGTTCACGAAAATAATGATGGGGGAACAAGTGTCCAAAGAGGTGGGATGTGTGGATGCAAGAATGTGGGTGGTAGGGATAGACGGGGTAAGTGATTGTTGGAGGGTGAAAGGTAGAGTGGGTGGATAAAGTGGATGTTGTACATGCTTTCTCATTTTCTCCTAGCTAAATGCGCTTTTCCCTATTTAATTCCTTGGGTGTACATGTCCATTAATTCTACCACAAATCTTGAAGGTTCAATCCTTTCATTTAGTTCGAAAGAAAACATATTCTTCTTTATTTGTTGAAGCTTATCCGAGATCTTGTTCACCTCTTGGATTGTGACCTGAAACTGTGAACTTGGACTAACCAAGCATTCATTGATTTTAATAAAATCAATTGGGTTCATCTTTTGGATGGCTTCCTGAGTGTTTTCCTTGTTCTTCCTAGAGCTTTTTTGGTTCATTTATATCTCAATCTGTCCTAAGGCCTCTGAGATACTATTCCCTTCGAACTCAATCAGGTTTTTATTTATTGAATATAATGCCTCTAGACAAGCCTCTTTTACATCTCTGACAAGTTTCTTGCCTTCTTCCAGATTTGTTTCCCGGGATTTTAGGGCCATTTCGCCTCTTACTTGTTCAGAATGAGAGAGAAGGGGAAGACTAGGGGTATTATCTCTCAGTTTCCATATGAGAACTTATTAAAACTTAGACCGGGCTGAGCATGCCTCTTTTTCCTTGACATAAACATCTTTTAGGGAATGATCTACTACCTGATAGCATTTTTGGATAGCGTCTTCTTTTAGATATATTTCTTGTTGGGAAACTTCCTGTTGGACACACCGACCACACTGACAGGGGGTTGAATCAATGTAGAGATCTTTTTCAAACTTCTCCCTTCACAAAAATTCTTAGTTAGCAATCACCAATTACTCTTCACTTATTACTATCATTTATAACCAGTTCAATGTGAACATATATCAGCAGCATATACCAACATCATATATCATCAATAATTCATCACCACAATGAACACAAAGAACACAAGATTTATGTAAAATTTTCTTTTTATTACAGACTACAATCCTTGGGTTATCAACAACTGAATAGATTTACAACTCCACAAGAGCACCAGCTCTATAATGCAAGGCTCAGCTCACACAACTCAACACCAACTGAGAAAAGGAATCAATCCTCAAAAAATACCAATATGTCAACAAGTACGTGACCTGTTAGTAGTGAATCATGTATATGTATGTGCCCTACCAGTAGTACATATCGCATATGTGTGTGGCCTATCTGTACTACAGCCTGTGTATTCCTTTTGATCATTTAGGGTTTTATTTACTTGTAATTCTCATATCCTCTACAGAATTTACTCACATCCACTTATGTCTTTCACTGTTCAATCTAAACCATAATCAATCACAACACATCTATGCTCTCCAAATCATGCTCCTCAACCATACAATATGAATGATACTTAATCATGCATAAGAAACCAGTATACTATGGAAATCATATCAGTACTAAATCATGAGAATGTTTCTCACTCTATCAATCAGCCAACATAACCATATCAAAACAGCCATACCAGGAATGCCTTAAGCATTCACCATACAATTAGCAAGAGTATCCTTCAAGACAATTATGTAACCATACCAGAGTTTCCATGGAAGATCTAATCCCATAGAATATAGATCTAGAACTTTCTTTAGCCTTCACAATTATGACACCAGCTCACACTCAAGTCTTAATGACTTATGTCAACTATACGCGCTCTGCCTTCCTTCAGCCCAGGTTTGTACGCACTCTAGCTCACTTTAGCTCGCGTATGTACACGCTCAAGCCCACTGTATCCCACGTGCTCCTTCAAAAACTAAGGTTTATTAACATCCAAAACTTTTTTCATCAAGATCTCAAACTTACGAAACATTTGATGCGTCCATGAGATCCTCCATTCAATCACACTCTCAGAATAGATATTCAATTATATGATCAAGAGATATATCTCACAAGAGACCCTTTCCTCTTATTTATACTCTCCCAATAGGTTCCTTGGAAGCATCTTCTAGGCCACTTTGTCCACATAGCCACTTTGTCCACATAGTCACCTATGTCCAACGTTTCCCAATTTGCCACTTGTCCATATATCCAATAGCCACTTGACCACTTAACCCATTTTCCTCATTTTAGGGTTAACCAATTTCCATAATTTGAAAGTTTTCCATTTACTTTATTGTTTAAATAATCCTCTTTGAATTTATCACTTCACTTTATTATTTAAATAATTTCTTCTTTATAAGCACTTTGACTTCTTTGACCTTTTGGGGATTGTAGCCATCATATGAGGGTCCTTCAACTTCGTAAGGTCATAACTCTCAAACTATGAGGAGTTATGTGACGTTCCACATACCACCAGAAATGGCATGACAAGCACTATCTATCTAGGATAGTTTCATTGACAAATTCATTGATCTTCATCTCATTATTGCACAATTAATCATGGTTTCTCTAACCATACTTTTAGGATAAATCAACTGCAAATCATCTTCCCGTGAGGGATTTCACCATAAGGGGACCAATTTGTATTTCATCTGTTTGTACTCCCTATAAACCATGATAAGACAATAATGAGTCATATTTACATCAATCCAACTACGCATCATGTATCAATGACAACTCATTGATCCATCTTCATCTATGCATGATATCATATGACTATGACTCCACTTGACATCAATACATTGACATCAAGGACAATAAATGATCCATCAATCACTACATCAATATACTATGCATCTTTACATCAATCCTTTGACATCAATACTTTGGCATCAATGACAAGATGATCAAACAATCTCCCCCTTTGGCATTGATGGAAATACCAACATTGATGTCAACACCAATCATTGATGGAAACGTGTATACAAGGCATTTCTATACATCAATAGTCATATCAATCACATCAATGTGACTATCTCTCCCCTTTTGAAATCAATGTCAAAGGGTGGTTCTCTCCTTGGGGTTGCTCCCCCTTCCTGAATGTCTTTGATCTTCCTCTGAATAATATCTCCCATTTTGAACAAGGGATATCACTCTGATCTAATGATGAAAACATATCACTCATGCTCCCCCTGTGACCATCATTCCTCCCATAACTATGCTTTTGTGCTCTTTATCCAAGTATATATGGTTCTTTTTCCAAGTATTTATCTTTGCATATGATAAATATCTCCTCCTAGAATCATGGGAAGAATAATGACTCCCCCTATGGGTATGTCTCCCCCTATATTCTCTGTTATATGAACAATATGATACCACTGCAATATGATTATGTTGCAAATTCTATTTCTCAACATAGATGAAGCGTTCTTTCTATAACGATCCTTGGACCTATCCATGCATCAAACTCATGCCATACCATACATCATGAAGTCAAAAATGAATAGAGAATCATGAACAAACATCAACCAAGTACATCATGTGCCATATTGTGTTTCAACCATGCACAACACCCATGTACATCAACCATGTACATCAATACCATAGAATATCCCATAAGATATCATCAATAGAGTGTATCAATGATATGCCTCTACCAACATGCCAACCATGTGCCTTCAAACAAGTGCCATATCACTCATGAATGCCTCTACCATGAACCGCGTGCCACAACCATGTATCTTAACCATCAAGCATCATAGCAAGTGTCTCATCTATGTCATCCCATACATCATGTACCAAGATATATGCTAAACATGAAAAACAAATCATGTTCTTTAGCCAAGTACTATCACCCAAAAACATGTTCCATCTATGAGTGCATCAACCATATAACAAGATGAAATACAATCAAGATGTGACTGCATACATGTATTCCATAAAACATGTGCCAGTCATATTGTTCGTAGGTGCCTCCAAAAAGTGTACCAATCATGCATCAACTATAGATCAAGATATGATTCATCAAATTTGTATAACATGACCACTTATTCAACTCATCAACTACATGTCCCAATATGTAGCCCATCCATATGCCAAATTCATGAACCAAGATATCCAACAAATATGCTTTCAATAATACATCATAAGATATATCAATGAATCTCAATTATGTATCAACCATGTATACCAACAGATCAGTCTCAACCTCCATTCACTAGAGAAAATACTAAGCATCCAAAAATACATGTACTAGAAGTGTGGCTCAATAGATCTAGCTAGCATCATCATGATATATCTCATAACTAAAGTGCCATAACTTCACTTTCACAACCAACATTGCTCCTCAACAGAAAAATGTCTTGATCCACACTCTAGGGTTAATATCATGCATCAAAGATTCTCTTTCAACCATATATCACCACCATACATACAAAAATTATGTATTCCAACATGTAATCATGAAACCTACAAAAAACCATGCCATACCCTGCAACACAAGTTATACCATGACATCAAGATGCAACTCGGATATGCATAGCCTTTTTCCCAAGGCTTTTACCACAAATACCCAGTCTTCTGCACAGACAGCTCGCATATGTACATGACCTATTTATAGGTTAGTTCCCGTATGTATGTGATTGTTACCATTCTAACCTATGTATTCCTCTAAAGATGTCAAAATTGAGCTTCCCTTAAGGCTTCCATTATGCTCTGGTTGTTCAGACTTCTTTACCCACTTCTGAAGGTGTTCCTGCTTCTCAGAACTTGAACTCTGAGCTTCCATATTTTCAAAAATGTCTTCCTTCCTAACTCCATGCCTTCTTCTAGTCATGCTATATGAATTCCTCATCATGGACTTTCTTCTTGTGTTCCAGCACTCCTGGGATTTGTGACCAAATCCACTACAAGTATAACATCTCATGATGTGACAATGAGCAGAAATGTTGCCTACTTGATTACATCTCCAACACCTTAGGGTGTTATGAAATATTTCATTATCCCTCATTGAATAAAATATGCATTCCAAAGCTTTGTGGCCATATTCATTACATGAGTAACAGTGACCATGAAAAACATTTTCATACCTTTTCTTTGGTGTCCATTTTGAAGGTGTCTCTCTTCCTTGAGGTGTAAAGATAGCTTCTTTATGCCTTCTTTACTTCGTTCTTTTGAAACTTCCCTTGCCTTATGTATATGTTTGACTTGCAACATTATTTCCATCCTTTGAGAGTGAGAGGCTTCCCTCATGCTTCTTTGAGTTGATTTCTTCAACATGTGTAGCTTCGTTGTTGTATCCAAGACCTAATTTATCATTAGGTGATATTTGATTATCCAAGATCTCATTCAAGATCGTTGAGTTATTCAAGAGTTGTTTTTACTTCTCTACTTTCTTCTAATATCAACAAATTAAGTTTCCAACTTATGACATGACTCTTCATTTTCATTTACTTGATTCTTTAGTAACTCCTCTACCTTTTGGCTTCTTCAATTTGGGTCTTGAGATGAATATTAACTTCAAGAATTTTGCTAATCTCATCATCTACCTTCTTATTTTCTTCTATTTTGTTCTATAGTCTTTTGATCTCTTCTTATTTTTATTCTCATTAAGTCCTTTTACTTTCTTCTTGTTCCTTGATCATTTCCTTTAACTTCAAGATATGCCTTTGATTGTTTTTAAGAAACTTTTTAGCTTTCTCAAAAAGATAGTTATATTCTATATAATAGTGGTCATAGTTGTATTCAAATAGACCCCGTTCAACTTTATTTTGAATCTTTGATAATTATTCTTCTACTTCTTCCATGGGATAACTATTTTTTGAATCTATACAAACTATCTCTAGATTATCTTCTTCACTTGTAGAGAAATATTCAACATCATCACATTTTGAAATGTTGCAATCAGGGGTTTTTGGAGATTCTTTACCTTCATTGATCTTGATAGAATTGTCTTCAAGGTCTTCCTTTTTGCCAACATAATCACATTTAGAATCATTGCAATCAAAAGATTTTGGAGATT
>ML813268.1:58941-82131 GCA_009831015.1 Picea engelmannii | reverse complement strand
ATTGAATCTCTTTTCTATTTATAGGAATATTAATCAGGTTAATAGCCTCAACTCTCTTAGGGTCAACCTTGATTCCATCTTTTGAAACTATATGACCTAAATGTTTACCTTCTTGCATAGAAAAGTGTGATTTTTGGGGGTTCAGAGACAAACCAGATTTTCTTCATTTTTCAAAAGTCTGTCCGAGGTGCATCAAATGTTTGGCATCCGAATTGGAAAAAACTGTCAAAACATCTAGATAAATAAGAAAAAATTTGTCTCTCTCACCGATGAACTTGATATCCATTTCTCTCTGGAAAGTTGCTCCTGCATTCATCAAACCAAAAGAAAATTTATCATACATAAAGATTCCCCATGAAGTGGTAAACGCAGTCTTTTCTCTATCATCTTCATGAACAACGATCTGATTATATCTTGAGAAACCATCAATCATATAAATTTTGTTAGCCCCTACTACCTTCTCTAAAACATGGTCCGCCTTTGGGAGCGGGTAGTTATCTTTAAGAGAAGATCAATTTAAGTTCCTAAAATCAATGCAGAGTCTTATTTCGTTGTTATTCTTTCTGACAGGGACCAAATTGCTCACCCATTCAGATTATCTGAGGGGAAAAATGATTTTTTCATCAAGGAGTTTTTTAACCTCTCTTTCTATTACTGGCAGAAGAATTGTGTTTATCTGTCTAAGCTTCTGTCTGAAAGGTTTAATACCATGTTTTAAGGGAATCTTGTGTTCAGTAACAAAAGTATCATAAGTTTTTAAATCATCATAAGACCATGAAAAAACATATTTATATTGTTTAAGTAACTCAGTGTATTTACTCTTTACTTGTGCCAGAAGATATTTTGATATTTTGACCATTTTGGGATTTTCATTAGTCCCTATGTTACAATCTTCAACTTCTTCGATTTGAGGTCACAAAGTATACTTCAAAGGTATGTCATCCTAGTCAAACAACCTCTCTAAGGGGATCAGACCTCTGGGAATTTGATTGTTTTTATGTAAGAGCATGCGGTGATTTGCAATTTTGTCATGGAACTTATCTAGGTTCTCTCCTTCCTGCATAATCCAAGCAGGATCATTCTGGTTTTCTTTATCTATGTATGTCTCAGAAAATTCATCGACCATTTCTAGGAACTGTTTGATTTTTTCATGATCCTCAAACACTTTCTAGTGTTGAACATTATTTTGAATTGAAGGTCTGTGTCTCATATCAATATGATACTTCAGCTTCAAAACAGTAGGTGGTATGAAAGTCGTAGCAGCTTTGGCCAAAGAATCAGCTTGTTGATTTTTCATTCTGGGAATAGAGTGAATATTAAAGGACAAGAAGAAATTCTCTATAAGATCTCAGGAACAATTTATATATGATCTCAATATTGGATGCTTCACTTGATATTGTTGTTTTATTTTTTTTACAATGAGTTCTACGTCACCATAAACTATCAGATGTTCGATTTTTAACTTTCTTGCGGCTTCTAATCCTAAAACTAAAGCTTCATATTCATAGACATTATTGTTATAATAGACCTCCCATTGTAATCTATAAGACAAAGGAATAACATACTCATCTCCCATCTCCTAGTGCAATGAATAAAAATCCAGCTCCTTCTCCTTCATAGGATGAAGCACCATCGAAGAACATTTTCCACATCCTTTATCTAACATTTATATTTTTCTTTGAAATTTCTATTTTTTTATTTTCTTCTTCTATACATTCTTTAAAATTGTCATCTATGGATAACATACAATTGCCTAAATCTTGATCAGCAACGTAGACTGGGTAGTTATTGGGGTTTTGAGGGTCACTTATCATATACACCAATCTAGTTTCTCTGTACAGTCGAGTAAATTGTCCACCAAAAATTGGAATTGTAGCATAGGTCATGTCTAGTTGAATTGATCCTCCTAGCTTGGCACCCCAAGATCTAGATAGAATCATACCATACTTGGAAGGAACGTCAAAAACAACCACATCCATAAGGATACTTTTCACAGGAACCTGAGCAAGATTTACCACTAAATCTTTAATCATACCCAGACACTTGACCTTTCTAGAATCAAACGAGTACAAATATTGATAAGGTCTGGTAATTTCAAGGCCCAATTTTTCCATGATAATCTTAGGCACTAAATTATGCAAGGGTCCCGAGCCTATCATGCAATTTTGAAGTAAATTATCATGCAAAGTCAATGTAATATAGAATGGAGCAACATAATCCTTATTATTTTCATTGTGTGGTCCAAACATGATTGTAGGTTTTTCATCCTGCAAATTGATAACATTAGCTTGACATTCAACATCAGAAAAATGTATTGCTTTAGAGATTTGTTTTTTATAGATCGGGTTCCTAGCATGTTCAACTAGAGACATTGGAATTTTAATTTTATTAAGTTCATTCTCTAAATTGAAATTCCCAATTGGTTTCTCAATTTCCATGGCCTAAAATTCAGCCTCTGTATTTTATGGCTTCTTAGTTTGTATTGCTTTCGTTTCAACTTGCTTTGTTCAGGTAGCTTGCGTCTCAGTTGATGGTCTTGTATCTGCTGCCTCATTTTCTTTGTTTCGTGATAAAATATTTTTCAGTGGAATATTTGTAGAACTTTTTTCTCTTAGCCTCAAATCATATTTATGTTGAAGCTCGGCCATTATTGAGTCAGCGAGACCTTTGTATGTAGATTCCCCCAGATTGTTCATGTTTTCATCATTATTAAACAAAGATTTCAGGTCTAAGGATTTCTCATAATCCTGCTTGGTTAGGTGAGGCTCAAGATCATCATCACTGAGGTTGTTTAGATCTTCCTCTAATTCCTCATAATATTGCAACTCATCTCTTTGTATGAAATTCTCAGTTTTAAACGGAGATTGAATCTTTTGATCCTCATTTTTTATTTTCCTTTGTTGTATCTGAGGATTAGGGTTTCTCTTGAATTGATTCTTAATGTATGGATCAGGTTTGGATTTCTCTATTTCTATCCTAGAAATTTGTTTGATAAATCTTTAATGATTTTGGCCATCTCATCCATTTTTACCTCTACGAACTTTAGAGATCTAGAGGGCCCTGTATGTTCTTTAAATGGCTTGGGTTCTCTTGTTCCCATCTCAATTTTAGTTTTCAACTTCTTGGATGCCATCATATTGGACTCAATCTCTATAGCATCATCTTGCATCCTCGCTAAAGTAGTGGATCTTCTTTCTCTCAAAAGTAGAGCGAAATCAGAATCAAAAGCCCCTGCAAAAGTGACTTTTCCAACTCATTGAGAAGGTTTAACTTCGGTTAGGATTTTATGATAAATATTATTAAATATGTGGATAAATTCTAGGATTGATTCAGAAGTCTTCTTTCTCAAGCCTCTGAATTTGGTTAAGTAATAAAGATGACATTTTTTCTCATCCCATTGCCTTAGGAAGGAAGTTTCTAGATTATTATATGATCATATAGACCCTATTGGAAGTCCTTTGAACCAATTTCTTACATGTCCTTCAAAATTATGTACTAAAAATATTGTGTAAACGTCCTCATGCTCAATTCCAAGAATATCAACAAATTGATCAAAAAAGGCTATATGTTTTGTTCCTATTAGATCCCCTTCTGGCAAGAATTTAGGGAGGCTCTTCATGTAATTTTCGGGTAAGTCATGCAGGATAGAAGGAAGGACTAAGGGAGAATAACTAGTGGCGACCTTGGAAAATATCCTAGGGGGTTGAGCTTGTCCACCATACCCTGCACCTCCAACACCTCCAACACTAGCACCTCCAACTCTGACCATTGAAATTCTAGGAGATGAAACTCGAGGGCTAAATAGGATATTTTTAAAAACCTCAAAAGACTGATCTACTGATCTTTCGACTACTTCAAGATGTTTTGAATGAAGTTCAGGAAAAATATCATGAGAAGATGGAAGATCTATATGAGGGGGAAAAGGAAAAATTGAGCTCGTCTCCTCAAGTTTACCTGATGTATAGATAAGAGGAGTAATAGGGGATGAATCTGAGTATAGAAAATAACCTTCAGGATTTTGGGAAACATAAAATTTTACTTCACGAAGAGAAGGAAACAGATGAGTATTAATGATAATGGGGATTGAAATGGATCCTTTGTCCTCACTGGTAAAAGTATCTATCAATGAAACATGGATGGTATGGTCAATCTCAAATTTTACTTTAGAAAAAATTACCTTCGGAGTTTCAAGTTTAACTTCGGGTTTACTTGTTGATGCTTCTGCAGAATGAACTTGCTTAAAATTTTCTTTAAGAGTTTGTTCTTTAGCAGGAATCTTAACATTAACTTGTGTAATTCTAGGTTGATGGACCTTACCTGTCAATGCATAATTTTTTCTAAGATATCCCTTTGGTTTCAACAATTTTTCGGGATCCGAAACTGGTGTAGTCTACTTTTTGTCTAGGTTTTTCTTGGTATTCTTTCGACCGAATGCCATTTTTTTCTACAGTAGAGTCGCCATGTGAAAGATGAAGTAAGCCTTATTCACGTATTCAATCTTTGTTCAACATCAAAGACCAAAATTTAACTTTGTCATTCTCCTAGGGAAAAACAATTTTGTTTCTCTGTCCCTAGCAGCGGCACCAAAAAGATCATGTTCTTGAGATTTATTCTAAGGCTTAGAGAATAATGTCAAGCATCAAAGGTTTTAAAAGAAGTTTTTTTTTCTACCTTCAGTTTTCTGAGAAATAATCTCTAAATGAAATTAATGATAAGACAGTACAGAGGTTGTATCTCGTTATCTGAGTCACAAATATAATATCAAATGATGTAGAAAGATTTACAAAACTATTAAACAAAGTCAGGTATCAATTACAAATAAGTCTCACCTTGTTTGCCGTAGAAGAAAAGTAGAATATGCACACTTTAACAGGATATAAAAATGCAGTAATTCACAGATCACGGGTCTTGTTTTACTCACAGTAATAACATAGAAAAATTTGTTACTGAATGAACCCTGTTATATTTTGATCACAGCATATGTAGTACTAAATTGCAATCAATCACTCTTCAAGAATTACAGAAAGAAATTCAGAGAAATGGAAACACAGTGGGAACACATAACTCAAATTGAATGAAACTTAGAATATTTGTCTGCACTTGTATTAATACTCAAAAAGAGTTTCTCTTTTACATTCGACAAGAATCATCCTAGAATAGATCTAAAATCTATTATTTATACAAACTTTGTCACAACTGAAAACCGTTGGACTTCCGACAATATTTGACTAAAAATAGAATACATCTGAATAAAACAACAACATGCAAATATTGTTGATTTTTGTTGGCACTTCCTCTGTCTCTTTGTATGCTTGCAGATGCGCTTTCTTTACTTTGATCTTTAATTCAGGTACACATCTCGATTAAGGCCATCACAATCATTCGACTTATTGTCTCAGCCATTTGATCTCATTTCCATCTGTCCCTTCTGGTGTGTTCAGTGGGGAAATCAATTGCAGTTGAAGACATGGGGGGATAATTATATGAATAGCTCAGTTTTGTTCCATTAAGGGATGGATAATGGTTACAGGGAAGAGCAAATGTTCACGAAAATAATGATGGGGGAACAAGTGTCCAAAGAGGTGGGATGTGTGGATGCAAGAATGTGGGTGGTAGGGATAGACGGGGTAAGTGATTGTTGGAGGGTGAAAGGTAGAGTGGGTGGATAAAGTGGATGTTGTACATGCTTTCTCATTTTCTCCTAGCTAAATGCGCTTTTCCCTATTTAATTCCTTGGGTGTACATGTCCATTAATTCTACCACAAATCTTGAAGGTTCAATCCTTTCATTTAGTTCGAAAGAAAACATATTCTTCTTTATTTGTTGAAGCTTATCCGAGATCTTGTTCACCTCTTGGATTGTGACCTGAAACTGTGAACTTGGACTAACCAAGCATTCATTGATTTTAATAAAATCAATTGGGTTCATCTTTTGGATGGCTTCCTGAGTGTTTTCCTTGTTCTTCCTAGAGCTTTTTTGGTTCATTTATATCTCAATCTGTCCTAAGGCCTCTGAGATACTATTCCCTTCGAACTCAATCAGGTTTTTATTTATTGAATATAATGCCTCTAGACAAGCCTCTTTTACATCTCTGACAAGTTTCTTGCCTTCTTCCAGATTTGTTTCCCGGGATTTTAGGGCCATTTCGCCTCTTACTTGTTCAGAATGAGAGAGAAGGGGAAGACTAGGGGTATTATCTCTCAGTTTCCATATGAGAACTTATTAAAACTTAGACCGGGCTGAGCATGCCTCTTTTTCCTTGACATAAACATCTTTTAGGGAATGATCTACTACCTGATAGCATTTTTGGATAGCGTCTTCTTTTAGATATATTTCTTGTTGGGAAACTTCCTGTTGGACACACCGACCACACTGACAGGGGGTTGAATCAATGTAGAGATCTTTTTCAAACTTCTCCCTTCACAAAAATTCTTAGTTAGCAATCACCAATTACTCTTCACTTATTACTATCATTTATAACCAGTTCAATGTGAACATATATCAGCAGCATATACCAACATCATATATCATCAATAATTCATCACCACAATGAACACAAAGAACACAAGATTTATGTAAAATTTTCTTTTTATTACAGACTACAATCCTTGGGTTATCAACAACTGAATAGATTTACAACTCCACAAGAGCACCAGCTCTATAATGCAAGGCTCAGCTCACACAACTCAACACCAACTGAGAAAAGGAATCAATCCTCAAAAAATACCAATATGTCAACAAGTACGTGACCTGTTAGTAGTGAATCATGTATATGTATGTGCCCTACCAGTAGTACATATCGCATATGTGTGTGGCCTATCTGTACTACAGCCTGTGTATTCCTTTTGATCATTTAGGGTTTTATTTACTTGTAATTCTCATATCCTCTACAGAATTTACTCACATCCACTTATGTCTTTCACTGTTCAATCTAAACCATAATCAATCACAACACATCTATGCTCTCCAAATCATGCTCCTCAACCATACAATATGAATGATACTTAATCATGCATAAGAAACCAGTATACTATGGAAATCATATCAGTACTAAATCATGAGAATGTTTCTCACTCTATCAATCAGCCAACATAACCATATCAAAACAGCCATACCAGGAATGCCTTAAGCATTCACCATACAATTAGCAAGAGTATCCTTCAAGACAATTATGTAACCATACCAGAGTTTCCATGGAAGATCTAATCCCATAGAATATAGATCTAGAACTTTCTTTAGCCTTCACAATTATGACACCAGCTCACACTCAAGTCTTAATGACTTATGTCAACTATACGCGCTCTGCCTTCCTTCAGCCCAGGTTTGTACGCACTCTAGCTCACTTTAGCTCGCGTATGTACACGCTCAAGCCCACTGTATCCCACGTGCTCCTTCAAAAACTAAGGTTTATTAACATCCAAAACTTTTTTCATCAAGATCTCAAACTTACGAAACATTTGATGCGTCCATGAGATCCTCCATTCAATCACACTCTCAGAATAGATATTCAATTATATGATCAAGAGATATATCTCACAAGAGACCCTTTCCTCTTATTTATACTCTCCCAATAGGTTCCTTGGAAGCATCTTCTAGGCCACTTTGTCCACATAGCCACTTTGTCCACATAGTCACCTATGTCCAACGTTTCCCAATTTGCCACTTGTCCATATATCCAATAGCCACTTGACCACTTAACCCATTTTCCTCATTTTAGGGTTAACCAATTTCCATAATTTGAAAGTTTTCCATTTACTTTATTGTTTAAATAATCCTCTTTGAATTTATCACTTCACTTTATTATTTAAATAATTTCTTCTTTATAAGCACTTTGACTTCTTTGACCTTTTGGGGATTGTAGCCATCATATGAGGGTCCTTCAACTTCGTAAGGTCATAACTCTCAAACTATGAGGAGTTATGTGACGTTCCACATACCACCAGAAATGGCATGACAAGCACTATCTATCTAGGATAGTTTCATTGACAAATTCATTGATCTTCATCTCATTATTGCACAATTAATCATGGTTTCTCTAACCATACTTTTAGGATAAATCAACTGCAAATCATCTTCCCGTGAGGGATTTCACCATAAGGGGACCAATTTGTATTTCATCTGTTTGTACTCCCTATAAACCATGATAAGACAATAATGAGTCATATTTACATCAATCCAACTACGCATCATGTATCAATGACAACTCATTGATCCATCTTCATCTATGCATGATATCATATGACTATGACTCCACTTGACATCAATACATTGACATCAAGGACAATAAATGATCCATCAATCACTACATCAATATACTATGCATCTTTACATCAATCCTTTGACATCAATACTTTGGCATCAATGACAAGATGATCAAACAATCTCCCCCTTTGGCATTGATGGAAATACCAACATTGATGTCAACACCAATCATTGATGGAAACGTGTATACAAGGCATTTCTATACATCAATAGTCATATCAATCACATCAATGTGACTATCTCTCCCCTTTTGAAATCAATGTCAAAGGGTGGTTCTCTCCTTGGGGTTGCTCCCCCTTCCTGAATGTCTTTGATCTTCCTCTGAATAATATCTCCCATTTTGAACAAGGGATATCACTCTGATCTAATGATGAAAACATATCACTCATGCTCCCCCTGTGACCATCATTCCTCCCATAACTATGCTTTTGTGCTCTTTATCCAAGTATATATGGTTCTTTTTCCAAGTATTTATCTTTGCATATGATAAATATCTCCTCCTAGAATCATGGGAAGAATAATGACTCCCCCTATGGGTATGTCTCCCCCTATATTCTCTGTTATATGAACAATATGATACCACTGCAATATGATTATGTTGCAAATTCTATTTCTCAACATAGATGAAGCGTTCTTTCTATAACGATCCTTGGACCTATCCATGCATCAAACTCATGCCATACCATACATCATGAAGTCAAAAATGAATAGAGAATCATGAACAAACATCAACCAAGTACATCATGTGCCATATTGTGTTTCAACCATGCACAACACCCATGTACATCAACCATGTACATCAATACCATAGAATATCCCATAAGATATCATCAATAGAGTG
Source organism: Picea engelmannii (assembly GCA_009831015.1). Classification (NCBI taxonomy): domain Eukaryota; kingdom Viridiplantae; phylum Streptophyta; class Pinopsida; order Pinales; family Pinaceae; genus Picea; species Picea engelmannii. The sequence continues at coordinate 73,028 of ML813268.1, read as the reverse complement.
TATCAATGATATGCCTCTACCAACATGCCAACCATGTGCCTTCAAACAAGTGCCATATCACTCATGAATGCCTCTACCATGAACCGCGTGCCACAACCATGTATCTTAACCATCAAGCATCATAGCAAGTGTCTCATCTATGTCATCCCATACATCATGTACCAAGATATATGCTAAACATGAAAAACAAATCATGTTCTTTAGCCAAGTACTATCACCCAAAAACATGTTCCATCTATGAGTGCATCAACCATATAACAAGATGAAATACAATCAAGATGTGACTGCATACATGTATTCCATAAAACATGTGCCAGTCATATTGTTCGTAGGTGCCTCCAAAAAGTGTACCAATCATGCATCAACTATAGATCAAGATATGATTCATCAAATTTGTATAACATGACCACTTATTCAACTCATCAACTACATGTCCCAATATGTAGCCCATCCATATGCCAAATTCATGAACCAAGATATCCAACAAATATGCTTTCAATAATACATCATAAGATATATCAATGAATCTCAATTATGTATCAACCATGTATACCAACAGATCAGTCTCAACCTCCATTCACTAGAGAAAATACTAAGCATCCAAAAATACATGTACTAGAAGTGTGGCTCAATAGATCTAGCTAGCATCATCATGATATATCTCATAACTAAAGTGCCATAACTTCACTTTCACAACCAACATTGCTCCTCAACAGAAAAATGTCTTGATCCACACTCTAGGGTTAATATCATGCATCAAAGATTCTCTTTCAACCATATATCACCACCATACATACAAAAATTATGTATTCCAACATGTAATCATGAAACCTACAAAAAACCATGCCATACCCTGCAACACAAGTTATACCATGACATCAAGATGCAACTCGGATATGCATAGCCTTTTTCCCAAGGCTTTTACCACAAATACCCAGTCTTCTGCACAGACAGCTCGCATATGTACATGACCTATTTATAGGTTAGTTCCCGTATGTATGTGATTGTTACCATTCTAACCTATGTATTCCTCTAAAGATGTCAAAATTGAGCTTCCCTTAAGGCTTCCATTATGCTCTGGTTGTTCAGACTTCTTTACCCACTTCTGAAGGTGTTCCTGCTTCTCAGAACTTGAACTCTGAGCTTCCATATTTTCAAAAATGTCTTCCTTCCTAACTCCATGCCTTCTTCTAGTCATGCTATATGAATTCCTCATCATGGACTTTCTTCTTGTGTTCCAGCACTCCTGGGATTTGTGACCAAATCCACTACAAGTATAACATCTCATGATGTGACAATGAGCAGAAATGTTGCCTACTTGATTACATCTCCAACACCTTAGGGTGTTATGAAATATTTCATTATCCCTCATTGAATAAAATATGCATTCCAAAGCTTTGTGGCCATATTCATTACATGAGTAACAGTGACCATGAAAAACATTTTCATACCTTTTCTTTGGTGTCCATTTTGAAGGTGTCTCTCTTCCTTGAGGTGTAAAGATAGCTTCTTTATGCCTTCTTTACTTCGTTCTTTTGAAACTTCCCTTGCCTTATGTATATGTTTGACTTGCAACATTATTTCCATCCTTTGAGAGTGAGAGGCTTCCCTCATGCTTCTTTGAGTTGATTTCTTCAACATGTGTAGCTTCGTTGTTGTATCCAAGACCTAATTTATCATTAGGTGATATTTGATTATCCAAGATCTCATTCAAGATCGTTGAGTTATTCAAGAGTTGTTTTTACTTCTCTACTTTCTTCTAATATCAACAAATTAAGTTTCCAACTTATGACATGACTCTTCATTTTCATTTACTTGATTCTTTAGTAACTCCTCTACCTTTTGGCTTCTTCAATTTGGGTCTTGAGATGAATATTAACTTCAAGAATTTTGCTAATCTCATCATCTACCTTCTTATTTTCTTCTATTTTGTTCTATAGTCTTTTGATCTCTTCTTATTTTTATTCTCATTAAGTCCTTTTACTTTCTTCTTGTTCCTTGATCATTTCCTTTAACTTCAAGATATGCCTTTGATTGTTTTTAAGAAACTTTTTAGCTTTCTCAAAAAGATAGTTATATTCTATATAATAGTGGTCATAGTTGTATTCAAATAGACCCCGTTCAACTTTATTTTGAATCTTTGATAATTATTCTTCTACTTCTTCCATGGGATAACTATTTTTTGAATCTATACAAACTATCTCTAGATTATCTTCTTCACTTGTAGAGAAATATTCAACATCATCACATTTTGAAATGTTGCAATCAGGGGTTTTTGGAGATTCTTTACCTTCATTGATCTTGATAGAATTGTCTTCAAGGTCTTCCTTTTTGCCAACATAATCACATTTAGAATCATTGCAATCAAAAGATTTTGGAGATTATTTACCTTCATTGTTCTTGACGGAGTTGTCTTTAGTGTCTTCCTTCTTTCTTTGGTATGTCTCCTCTAGATTTAGCCATAGATCCTTGGCAGAAGTGCATTGTCCCATGCTCTCTTTGACAAAACTTGAGATTCCACTAAGAATTGTCTTGAGGGCCAATGCATCATTCTTCTTTTCTTCCCTTTGAGCTGCAAACTTTGACTTGTTCTTCAAAGGAACTGATCCACCAATAACTTCTTTCCAAACATTCGCTTCTATTTCCTTCAAATGCACTTTCATTTCTATTCTCCATGTAGAATAATTTTCCTCATCGAGGGTTGGAACTTCATCATCCATTTGTGTTTCCATGGATCTCCTCCAAGCTTGTTAATGATTATAGTGAAGGCCTGCTTTGATACCAATTGTTGGACACACTGAACACACTTAGAGGGGGGGTGAATCAGTGTAGGGCTCTTTTTCAAACTTCTCCCTTCATAGAACTCCTTAATTAGCAATCACCAATTACTCTTCACTTATTACTGTCATTTATAACCAGTTAAATGTGAACATATATCATAATCATATGCCATCATCATATATAATCAATAATTCATCACCACAATGACCACAAAGAAAACAAGATGTATGTACAATTTTATTTTTATTACGGACTACAATCCTTGGGTTATCAACAACAACTGAAAAGAGTTACAACTCCACAAGAGCACCAGATATACAATGCAAGACTTAGCTTACACAACTCAGCACCAACTGAGAATAGGAATAAATCCTCAACAGATACCAATCTGTCAATAGGTATGTGACCTGTCAGCAGTGCAGGTCATGTATGTGTGTGCCCTACCAGTAGTAAAACTCGCGTATGTACACAACCTGTCTGTACTACAGCCTGTGTATTCCTTCTGATCATTTAGGGTTTTCTTTACTTGTAAAACTCATATCCTCTGCAGCCTTCAGTCACATTCACTTATGTCTTTCACTCTCCAATCTGAACCATAACCAATCACAACACATCTATTCTCTCCAACTCATGCTCCTCAACCATACAATATGAATGCTACTTAGTCATGCATAAGCAACCAATATACTATGGCAATCATATCGGTATTGAATCATAAGAGTGTTTCTCACTTTATCAATCAACCAACATAAGCATATCATAACAGCCATACCAAGAATGCCTTAATTATTCACCATACAATTAGCAAGAATATCCATCAAGACAACTATGTAACCATACCATAGTTTCCATGGCATATCTGAGCCCATAGAATGCAGATATGGAACTTGCTTCATCCATAAAGAATCTGACACCAGCTCACACTCAAGTCTTCATGAATTTCGTCAATTATACCTGCTCTGACTTCATTTAGCCCACGTTTGTATGTGTTATGGCTCACTTTAGCCCACGTATGTGCGCGCTCAATCCCACTTCATCCCTCGTTCTCCTTCATAAACTAGGGTTTCTGAACTTCCAAAACATTTTTCATCAAGATCTGAGACTTACAGAAAATTTGATGCATCCATCATATCCTCTAGTCAATCACTCTCTCATGATAGATCTTCAATTATATGCTCAAGATATATATCTCACAAGAGACCCTCGCCTCTTATTTAAACTCTCCAAGTAGGTTCCTTAGAAGAATATTCTATGCCACTTTGTCCACATAGCCAGTTTGTCCACATAGTCACCTATGTCCAAATTTTCCCAATTTGCCACTTTTCCATATATCCAATAGCCACTTGACCACTTAACCCTTTTTCCTCATTTTAGGGTTAACCACTTTCCATAATTAGAAAGTTCTCCATTTACTTTATTTTTTAAATAATCCTCTTTGAATTTATCACTTCACTTTATTATTTAAATAATTTCTTCTTTATAAGCACTTTGACTTATTTCACCTTTTGAGGCTTCTAGCCATCATATGAGGGTCCTTCAACTTTGTAAGGCCATAACTCTCAAACCTTGAGGAGTTATGTGATGTTCCATATACCACCAGAAATGGCATGACAAGAACTATCCATCTAGGATAGTTTCACTGACAAATTCACTGATATTCATCTCAGCATTCCACAATTAATCATGGGTTCTCTAACCATACTTTTAGGATAAATCAACTGCAAAGTGTCTTGCCATGAGGGATTTCACCATAAGGGGACCAATTTGTATTTCATCTGTTTGTACTCCCTATAAACCATGATAAGACAATAATGAGTCATATTTACATCAATCCAACTATGCATCATGTATCAATGACAACTCATTGATCCATCATCATCTATGCATGATATCATATGACTATGACTCCACTTGACATCAATACATTGACATCAAGGACAATAAATGATCCATCAATCACTACATAAATATATTATGAATCTTTACATCAATCCTTTAAAATCAATCCTTTGGCATCATTGACAACATGATCCAACACTTCCAGCCTCTCATTGACTTCTAATGCTTGTGTTTTGAAGGTTGAAATGTCTATCATTGTGTTCTATGTTAGGGTAAATATGGCATGTAGTTACTCAATCAAATTGTCACGCTAAGTAATCAGACCTTTGCTTGTCTGTGAAATCTAGTAGAGAAACTCAAGGTTATCATGTAACTGTTTAATTTGATGTTGATGACTAGCCCTAATTTGCTCGAAGACCTGGTTCATCCTACTTCTGACAGTTTGCTATGTACTATATCTCATTTTTCAATTGTTCTACCAAGAGGCATTTATGTCACAGTTGTTTAGTTAAATTTTCCACTGACCATTGATTGGCAGTGGAAAAATCCCCTAACAATCCTGCAACTTCTTTTGAAAACTATGAACCATCATGGTCTTTCCCATCATGCACCAATATTTTCCTTTTAGTGATAACTCCATCCTTTTGGTGAGATTCTCTCTTCATGATAGCTTTTCGTTTCTTGCTAAAAAATAAATATTAGGGAGGCATATCTTTGGGAAAGATAGGTGTAAGATCACCTATGAAAGTAAGTTCGGAAATAGGATTTCCAGAGATGGTCTGTAGAGGAGTTAATGATGTGATAGGAGAACTAACTTTGGTGGAAGGTTCTTGTCCTGTTGTATTAGGGGTGCCAACATGAGTAGTTGGTGTTGAATGAGGGAAAACTTGTCCCATATTCATGAAGGATTCTAACCGAGCTAACACTTGTGGATCATTCAGTCCTAATAGTCATGCTCTTATTTCATGAAATAACACTTCTGGGCCTTTTGGGACTTCCTCATCTTTGTGATTAGTAGAGAAACTTGGCTCAGATCCTGTAGGCCTAGCTTCCTTTGAAGGAGTCATGGGTATTGACACTCCTTGCAGTATATTTGGTAAACTATTTCATCTGTGTTTCTGAAATGTGAGGAAACCAACTTGTTGCTCAGGGGGCATAGTCTAGAATTTGCTTCAGACTTCCTCATAAGATCTAACTCCCCTATACATTTTGTCATAAGGATAATTCTCATGGATTTATCACTTCATGTTAAAATGAGCCAGATGATTTTCCACTATATTATGTGGATCATGCTTCTTGAATTCGATGTCAAATAATTTGACATCCTCCAGGGATGCAGCCTCGACTTTAGAGTAACCAAAATCTAATAATGTGAACATGCCAAATTGAATGGGGAAAGTTGGCAATACTTTTTTCTAAGCTTCTTTCAACTCCTTATTGATACCTTCTGCTACTGTTTGGTATGCCACTTCTCTGCACACCATCCTGTTGAGTAAAAACTATGGGAGGGCATGAGGAGGAATGGAACGACCAAATACTCTGATATAGGAGAAATTATCCTCAATGAACCAATCTACAAGCTTTCCTAAGTTCCCCATAATGCTTTTTGAAATCTGGGGTAGTGGGTGACCATAAATAGCTATGTGAACATGCACTACAATGTTGTGATAGATTTTGTAAAAGAAATATTTCGTGTTCTCCTCCCATAATTTGGAGTGATAAAAATGAATTGGCTCAGAACTGGCAGGGTTCAAACTCTAGTTCATCAAGGGAAAAGGGGTCATGAAATAAATATCCATAACATATGTTGACTTGTAAAAAGGGCCAGGCTTCCCTTTTGATTTTGTTGATTTATACTCGGCAATTTCCTTGGCCAAACTATCAAATAGAATTTTGGCCCAATTAAAGGTATAAACCTTGACTACCTAGTTCATGATGGCTACCCACTCAACTGAGAAATGTGTAGGGTTCTTCTTCCCAAATAGGAGATAGATCATCATGGCCACATACAACATATGAGCATCTAAAGACATCGTGGTGTACATACCATAAGCGTCAGATCTGAATTTTTTTGTATGTCCCCACTAGGACCTGACTATATCATGACCATTTATAGTGTATTGGGTGCATTCCTTTCTCTCAAATTCTAGAAGAAATGTGGCATTGTAAGTGTATTTAGGGGTAGAGAAAATATTGTACATTACTTGTAGGTTCTCTGGTTGGAAAGAGTCGATGGTGACCTCTTGGTGGTTGATGACACTCCTGGTTTCGATGCCGACATGTTCCAAAGATGAACTTATCATATCGTTATAGGGTATGATTTTTGGTCGCGCAGTGATCTTATGAAATTCTGACTGTGCTACATGTCTAAGCTTAGCTATAAAGGACTCTTCGTCTTCTTCGGCAGATTCATCTGGACAGTTAATGATCTCATGCTCTAAGACATCAAAAGCATGTGTCCAAGTTTTAATGGTGTCCACAGCTCATGGAGTTGTGTCTGATAGAAGATATGCATTCATATTTGAATCATCACCCAATGCATCAAGCATATTTGCATCTTTTCATGGCGCCATAATCCTTAAGGAAATAGAGTTAGCTTACCTGTGACAGGAGAAGTTTGTAACCTCTACACTGGATAAAAACTCCTAATTGCAAATGGTAAAAATGGCTTTGAAATTCGAACTTCTTTATTCAAAATGTCTATTGATATTCATATAGATTTACTAATTTTTGGCCCTTGGTCATATATTAAGGAAGAAAACAAATATTGAGGAAGAAGGAATACAAAGCATGAAATGCACAAAAGGAACACAAACCGAGGAAGGTCGAAATGGTTAAAGAAGCATAAAATAAGGAGCGAAGTAAGGGAAAGAAAGCCATTGAAAAAGAAGATCAAGGAGGACAAAGAAGCAAAGAGGATAGATCGTGGAAAACTCAACAAGTGGAAGAAGATACTAATGGGTGCTTTGGAGCACCTCACGGAGAAGAAGGAAGAAATTTTTGGCGAAGCCCTTAAAATGCGGGTTATGTGGACTTAGGGTTTTTCCATTTAGGGTTTTGGAATTTAGGGTTTTGGGACCTAGGGTTTTGACACCTTGGATTCGGTCTAGGGTTGTCTAAGATTCATGAAATGTATAAACAAAGGTCTATAAGAGTTGATAGGGTTGTTGGTGGTGATAGAAATATCGAGAGATGGAGGTGTTTTGTTGTAGAGCATTCTTGTATTTTGTATCTTCAGCTGGGTACAAAGATCAACCCTGCAATTGGGTGCACAGGGAGGGGAATTAAGGAGGAAGAGAGAGAAGGATATGCAACTAAGTGCATAGATGTAACTGTATATTTTCATCTATTATATCAAGAAACACATTTATATGGATGTAGCCCTAGGGAGAGGGTGAACTGTCAGGCTGCTAAATTGAATCTTTTAAGTGACCTGAAACACTAAATTGTCAAACCAGGGTTGGTAAACTTTGAGCTGATACACAGTATGTGCAGGTAAGCGTCTAGTCTCTATCTGAATGCTATCCTAAGAATAAAACACACACCTATTCTGAGAACTTGAATTGTAATAACTATCTTGAAACTGAGCATTTCCTATTTAAGTCATCAACAGAAAAACAGTCTTGTGCTCAAATGCTGGTAATGCTATTTCTATTCGAAAGTGTGGTTCCACAAGATTATTTTACCTCTATGTTCGATCATTTACCATCATCACTTCTATTCCATCCATGACACAAAGAGTATTTTCGAAGATGCATTCAATCTGGTCATCAAAATGAATCTAAAGCTATCTACAGGAAAACAGAGTACTTTTCTAACTACTAGTACCAGGAGCTCCCCTTTGATTGAACTGCAATCTAACTATTCTAAGTAAGCAGGATAACTAACAAAGCAAATTCATTCACACTCTAAGTTATGCTTGAATTGAAAATGAAAAGCCAAACAACCACATGCATATTCTAAACCCTACAGGCATCAATCATGTGTTTAATACTCAACAACGTCAAAGGTAATAGTACGTTGTAATGATTCAGTTGAGGAATAAATAAACATGATTCTGAAACTTTAAACTATCGTGTAAGCAAACACTAACACACTGCAATGAACTGAAGCTATGATAAACTAAAGCTAAATCTATGGACGTTAAGCTACCTCGTATGCAAGTTCTACAATACTGAAATGAACTAAATATGAAACAAAGTAACACAGCGACTTGCACCGGTTTGGCGGGCCCAACCAAACAGTACAAACGCCGGAGGAAAGAACCAGAACTAACTATAGCATTCTATGCAAGCATTGTGTAATATTTACGCTCCATTAACTCAAAAGATAATACTTCAAATCATATCAGTCAATTGATATAACGTAACAGCAGTTTGTATTCAAAAACATAGGTTCACGGCATAACATAATCCAACATAATCTAACCCGTTCTCAGAAGTGATCCCGGGTTTATATAAATCCTTCTGTTCATAACAGTCGAAAACAAAGATGCATAAAAACAAAACGGATCCCCGATCTGAGAATAGTCTTGGAATCAAGTTTTAAAAATGTATTTCACATCTTCGTGACACGTAGTGTCACGAAGTGTGAACTATGAAGAATAATCGATCCAGGTTTATCATTATGCCTTCGAGCACCCTGTGGCAACGACTCCAGCTATCGTGCGAATCTCTCTATCTCCCATTCGAACCATAATGCACACCATAATGCACAGATCTCGAGCGGATCCATTGGTACCTCCACGGGTACAAGTTGGTACCTGGTACCGGCATCCTATTCCAAAAATAGAAGTGGTACCTAACCCAAGCGATATTAGTTCCAATACCAATTTAAAGCATTAAAGTGCATAAAAATAGATTGAAGTGAAAAGATACCTTAGGTAACCCCATTGAATGGTCGGGAGATGTCAATTTTGTCAATAACAAGGCCAAAAGGGTGGTACTGGTATATAAATGGAGGTCTGTGGTGTATAATGTGGGAAAAAACATGATCAAAACTGGGGACAAACATACCCCCACACTAAATTCCTTGCCTGTCCTCAGGCAACAAAAATCAAAACTGGTATCCATCAAAGGGTTGCAGCAGTTGCAACCAGCATCTGTAGCCTCTCCTGCTTCTTCAGATTTCTAATTTCTTTCTTAAGGACCCTGTTGATTATAACATGCTTCCTAGCAATCCTCTGAAGTTGCCTGTTCCTTTTGACAATACCCTCATTCCTCTGCTTTAACCTTTCAATTTTTGACAAGAGGTGAGTCACCCTGAGCTTTAGGAGTTCGTTTTCGGTTTTAACATGTCTATCCAGTACAACGTACTCATGCAACTTCTCCTTCAATATGCTATTCTTGCTCTCTAGTTTTGCCACCATTGGTTTCAAGGACCGACTGGAGGAAATCTCGCAGTGAGTTTCAAATGTTTGGTCCTGGCCTGGCTGTGGTGAAGGACTCGATGCATGCATGAGTTCTTTGGGACTTTGAAAAGGGGTATGAAATCTATTGGAATCATGATCAGGAGTGAATTCAGGAGTGAATGCCTCTAGGATGCATTCATAAGTATCAGCTGGGTCAAAATTACGATCTGGGCTGAGTTCATAGTTGTTAATTGGATCTGGATGAGCTGGGCTGAGTGTAGAAGTGTCAACTAGATGGGGTTCAGGGGTGATCTCTCTTGGCATCTGAATGGGGGTACCGGTTGGTACTTGAACGGATTTATTCTGCACATTTCCCTTAGGTGTAATATCCCACCGATTGGTTCTACGGTTTTTTCGAATGAGCTGGGACAAAGTCCAGGTCATCTCAGATGGCTCCGGGGCCTCCTCGTGACCATCTATACTTTCCAATCTTTCTTGTGTGGGGTAACTGGGTACCGAGTTGTCCATTCCCGACAACATACTTTTACATTTTCTCTTCGGGTTCCTCCTAGGCTTATCAGCTGACTCGGCTAGTTCCTCCACATCAATTATGTTCTCGGTAGCTGGGGGAGAACTCGGGGCTTCAATGTCCGCTTCTGTAGGTGTGGTGGCCTTCCTAGTTTTAGCATTGGTTTCTACCTCGTCATGAATTGGAGGTTCGGGCTCAGGGTCCTCAGCAGAGTCTTTGGTCAGGGTTTTGACTTTATTTTGCTTGGAGTTTGATGTTTTGTGTGGGGGAACAAGCTTCACCTTCTTAGCTTTTGATTGGGCATGGGAGAGGGTTTTTACAGTGAAGAGGTCCCAAGTCTCTTGCTTTTTCGACAGTGCAGATGTAATCAATATTTTAACTAGACCGAAGTGAAATAAACTCCCCCGAAACTCACTAACCCTTTGGACCTGTTCAACCATCCTTTTCAAACTTTTTAACAAGAAAAATGGTATGTTCAGCGGAGTACCTGTGAAGTGTAACAAAATTCGTGCATGGCAGGGGAATATAATGGTATATCGCCCCTCGCACGTTAGGTAGCGTTGGAGGATGACCAACACTTTAGCCCACTGTGGCTCCAGCCAAGACTGCGACGTTCCCTCGGACCATTTCGTGTCCCGGTACTGAGGTTTCAACAACTGCGCACAGAGCTTTTTATCCACCGGTTGTCCCTTCGTCCATCTTTGGCCTGTAGTGGGCAATTGAATTGCCTCTGCAATGAACTCCTCTGTGACCCCGAACTCAAGTTCGCCCACCTTGGTGGTCTCACCATCGAAATGTAGCGCAAACTAGAGTGTGATTGCATCATTATGCCCATCGAAATTTTTCAGAAATGGCTCCCACCCTGCTTGCTTGAAAATGTTTCTCGTTGCCCCATATTCCGGGAGGGCTTCCAGGTCAGCGTATGTTTCTGGTTCATGTCGATTGGCTACCATGGCTCTTCTTGGCATAACAGGGGAAGTCGATCGGTGGCAGTGGAGGTTGGATGAGGGCAACGAGGGGCCGAGAGCGATGAAAGGAGAGAATGTGATAGAGAATGTGGTGAAAGGAACGGTCGGGACAAAAACGATATGAGAAGATTTGAATTGTTGTGGAGATAGATAGGGTGTCGGATCATGATGAAGGTCGTACGAGGTTGTAGAGTTATCATATCCGAGTCAAATCGAGCTTAGTCCCGGTAATGGTGGATGTTTATGACATGAAATGTTATGGTAGGTTAGTTCGTTTAGGTACAGGACGTGGAAATGATGGAACATTATGGAGTAATTAAGGTACCCTTGGTTCAACTATTAATATGCAGATTAATACAATAAATTAATACAAACTTAAACGCACCTGAGTTACATTACCTTTACCCATTGTTATGCAAAGCTTGCTGTGAAATTATCTTTTGAGGCTAAGTCTGGATTTGAAGGCACGCAAATTGTAGCTGCTTTGGTCTTTCTGTTGGACCTGTAACTGATAAACTCTGTGCTGGTATTGACTGGTACCACTGGAATATTCAGGAGTTTGTAGAAGAATTTGAACAAATAATACCGTCCTGGAAAAAAAACTTCCTGTGTATAACAGCATCTTATCTTATGATGACCCCTGAACCTGGCTTCTTGTTCTGTTTTGAGAAAAATCAACTGAAATCATGTCTTCAAATAGCTTCAAAGCATCTCCCATGGTACAAATCTGATTCGTGTGAATAGATGTTCCGATGTCGAACACAAACATAAATCATCGAATTACCAACCATTAATGAATGTTGTTAACCGATGTGATATGACCCACCTGTGATGTCAATGGGCATCAAGGTACCTACATCACATCCTAAACAGGTACAAATAGAGGTGTCGGTGTCGAGTCACCTGTAGGATCTATCAACCAAGAGACATTGGTGTATTCCCATGGTTGTTAGCAAAGACATCTGCCATTAAGGCATGCAGAGTCCAGGGTGCTGAACAATCTCTAATCTCTGCTCCAGATAAGGTTTTGATGTTGATGGAGTGAGATTCATTGGAAGGTGGACCTTAACGTATTCCACATCATCCAACACGAGTGCAGATAGAAATTTTGCAGACATAATTTTTCGAACAGTAATCACCTGCTTGTGGATTTTATGAGCCCAAGCTAGTTCATGCTCATTGCTTCCTCATATTTGGAGAGTCTGAGGAAATGCCAAAAGAAGACTCTAAGGGGGTTTCTTTCCCATAATAATTCACCAGGTCTGGTAAAGAATAATCCTTCCTAATAAATGCCCCTTTCATTTTTAATGAGCAAACGAAGGGAGCAAACAAGCTCGAATGTACCTGGTGCAAAACAAGTTAGCCATGCTGATAAGAAAATCTCAGGAAATAAAACAATATTACCTTCTTGTCTGTGGTGAATTCAGTTCTGCAGTTGTTCTGAGGAGCCTGTACAATTGAAAGCAAAAGATCAACATATCCAAGAGAAAGAAGAAAACAAATGTTTTTTTTTCTTTTTATGTTATTTGATTTTTTCTTTTTCTAAAAACCTACTATTTACAGAGTTTTAAAATAGTATGCATGATCAAGGAGCAGCAAGAGAGGAAGACTCCTCTCCTACTATATTCAGTTCTGTTTGCTTGGCCACTTCCTGTAAGAAATCATTTTTTGACAAAGGCTTGTTGTACACTTTCAATCGATGTCCATTCACTACGAAGGAATTCTGAGAATCATCTATGGTTTTAATCCTGACAGAACTGTTATCAAAAACAGTTTCTACTTCGTAAGGTCCCAACCATCTCGTTGTAATTTTTCCTTTGAAAGTTTTGTATTTGGAATCGAAAAGTAATGCCCAATCCCCTGGTTGGAAATTCTTTTTCTTGATGTATTTGTCATGCCACTTGCTGTGTTGATTTTGCACAAGGATGGTCCTTTGAAGAGCATCCTGCCTCATTTCTCCCAATTCGTTAAGTTGCATGACCCTCTGTTTATGTGCTTCATTCAAGTCCAACCCCAACTCTGCTGCTAAGTGGAATGTATGGACCTGGAACTCTATGGGAAGGAGAATTTGTTTACCGAATACCAACTCATAAGGAGTATGACCAGTGGTATTCCTCCATGTAGTCCGGTATGCCCATAAAACTTATGGAAGTCTATCTGCCCAGTCTTTATGATGCAAGTGTATGTTCTTGGTCAGAATTGCTTCCAAAACTTTGTTTGTCGATTCCACTTGCCCATTGTCTTGTGGATGGTAGGGAGAGGACTTACAGTGTTTGATCCCATATCTGTTAGTGAGTTCTTTCATCAATTTGGAAGTAAATTGAGCACCTTGGTATGTGACAATCTCTCGTGGAACACCGAATCGGGTAAAAATCTCTTCGTACATAAACTCAATCACTGATTTCTCAGTGGCTTGATATATGGCTTTTTCCTCTACCCACTTGGTCACAAAGTCTGTGCACACCAAGATATACTTCTTCTTTCTTGACATTGGAGAAATTGGCCCTACAAAATCTAGTGCCCATTTATCGAATGGTTCAATTACAACTTGTGGTCATAAGGGCATCTCGTCTGCTGCAGTGGGCCTTCCCATCCTTTGACAACTGTCACAGCTTCTCAC
>ML813268.1:23207-53126 GCA_009831015.1 Picea engelmannii | reverse complement strand
AAAAGAAACTAAGATTGAGTTTCAGAGTACCTGTGATAACTGATATGTCGGTTTTCACCCTTTTTGTTTCCACAGTTGCTCTTACTATCAACCTGCTAACACACCAAACCAAGCTAAGTGCATTCTAAAACTAATCAAAACAATTATCTTCTTACCTTTTAAACAGATCCCCGACAACAACGCCAAAAATGTCAGGCTGCTAAATTGAAGCTTTTAAGTGACCTGAAACACTAAATTGTCAAACCAGGGTTGGTAAACGTTGAGCTGATACACAGTATGTGCAGGTAAGCGTCTAGTCTCTATCTGAATGCTATCCTAATAATAAAACACACACCTATTTTGAGAACTTGAATTGTAATAACTATCTTGAAACTGAGCATTTCCTATTTAAGTCATCAACAGAAAAACAGTCTTGTGCTCAAATGATGGTACTGCTATTTCTATTCGAAAGTGTGGTTCCACAAGATTATTTTACCTCTATGTTCGATCATTTACCATCATCACTTCTATTCCAACCATGACACAAAGAGTATTTTCGAAGATGCATTCAATCTGGTCATCAAAATGAATCTAAAGCTATCTACAGGAAAATAGAGTACTTTTCTAACTACTGGTACCAGGAGCTCCCCTTTGATTGAACTACAATCTAAATATTCTAAGTAAGCAGAATAACTAATAAAGCAAATTCATTCACACTCTAAGTTATGCTTGAATTGAAAATGAAAAGCCAAACAACCACATGCATATTCTAAACCCTACAGGCATCAGTCATGTGTTTAATACTCAACAACATCAAAGGTAATAGTACGCTATAATGATTCAGTTGAGGAATAAATAAACACGATTCTGAAACTTTAAACTATCGTGTAAGCAAACACTAACACACTGCAATGAACTGAAGCTATGATAAACTAAAGCTAAATCTATGGACGTTAAGCTACCTCGTATGCAAGATCTACAATACTGAAATGAACTAAATCTGAAACAAAGTAACACAGCGACTTGCACCGGTTTGGTGGGCCCAACCAAACAGTACAAACACCGGAGGAAAAAACCAGAACTAACTACAGCATTCTATGCAAGCATTGTGTAATCTTTATGCTCCATTAACTCAAAAGATAATACATCAAATCATATCAGTGAATTGATATAACGTAACAGCAGTTTGTATTCAAAAACATAGGTTCACGGCATAACATAATCCAACATAATCTAACCCGTTCTCAGAAGTGATCCCGGGTTTATATAAATCCTTCTATTCATAACAGTTGAAAACAAAGATGCATAAAAACAAAACGGATCCCCGGTCTGAGAATAGTCTTGGAATCAAGTTTTAAAAATGTATTTCACATCTTCGTGACACGTAGTGTCACGAAGTGTGAATGATGAAGAATAATCGATCCAGGTTTATCATTATGCCTTCAAGCACCCTGTGGCGAGGACTCCAGTTGTCGTGCGAATCTCTCTATCTCCCATTCGAACCATAACGCACACCATAACGCACATATCTCGAGCAGCTCCATTGGTACCTCCACGGGTACGAGTTGGTACCTGGTACCAGCATCCTGTTCCAAAAATAGAAGTGGTACCTAACCCAAGCGATATTAGTTCCAATACCAATTTAAAGCATTAAAGTGCATAAAAATAGCTTGAAGTGAAAAGATACCTTAGGTAACCCCATTGAATGGTCGGGAGATGTCAATTATGTCAATAACAAGGCCAAAAGGGTGGTACTGGTATATAAATGGAGGTTTGTGGTGTATAATGTAGGCAAAAACATGATCAAAACCGGGGACCAACATGAACCACGTAATATTGTGTTGTCTATGTGATTAGTGTTGTATTGTTTGCTATCTTTTATATTGTGATTACATTGTTGTTTTCCCATTGAATATAAGAGATATAAACTAACTTCGTGAAGCTAAGTACAAGACTGTTAAAGAATCTCTAGGTTAACCTTGTGTTGTTATTCTGAAATCATCTTGCACTTCCCCTGGTTGTAGACACCTATGTCCTGCAACCCCCCCCCTATTGCTACTTCATGTGAGACTTCATTTGTTTCGCAGGTGTTTCCGAAAGGGCCAATAGTTATGGTTTGTTGGTGCACTGTTAGAGTTGAACCTTGGGTCTTCCCTCGTACCAAAAAATGGTTCTATTGTCGGGATCGGGATATTCTTAAGGGAATGTCAAGGTGGTTCCCGTCGAAGACAAAGATTTAGAAGTGGATAGAAGAAAAGAAAGGGACTTCGTCGAAGATCAGAACAATAACCTTAGCATTAGTACAGGAGATTGGTTGGGAAGGTACATCTTTACTGATGTGCATGAGATTTTCTTTGCAGGAGTTCATAAGGAGTTGTATGAGTGGTTAGCCAGATTAGTAGACACTCAGTTTGAGATCAGATCTAGACCACCTATGTTTTGGACAACAACGTTGATTAAGAAATTCAAGAGAGTCGATAACGTTGTGTCTAGATTGGTGGATATCTGGTTTGATAGCACTATTGGAGGGTACATTATTGAGTTTTCTATTGATAGAGTAGAATCATATAGCCAAGCAAAGAGATATTTATTCAAGGGACCTAGAGGGAAGTTTTTACACTTTTTAAAGCTAAATATTAAGATACTATTGCATGACAAGAATATCTTGAAGATACAATAATCAGTTGGATTTTAAAGCTAATGTTCAAGAATTCAGACATTGACTTTGATGCAGAAGCTAGACAGATGCGCAGTGGTATATCATTCAAGAAGGTTCATCTTGTGAACCTGTTTAAGCAGAGTTATGGGCCATTAACACAAGACGAAGATTTATATAGTGGAGAAGAAGCAGAGCGATCAGATGAAGAATATTTAGAGTTCACAAGGGCAGAGGAAGCAGAGTCTGAGGAACTTTGTTGAGAAGAACCAAAAACTTCAGGGATTGTACCTACTATTGAAGTAAGTGTTATTAATCCTCCTATTGTTTTAGTATCATTCAATAACCAGAGTAAACAGATTAATCAGAGCAATCGGAGTACTATTACAAGCAGTTTAGTACATACTCATTCGAGAAACCAAGGAAGATCTATGGCATATGAAATGAGGTTACCCATTTTCAGAGAAGACGAATCTAAGGATCTTGACCAGCACTGGTTCTTATGCAAAGTTGTATGGAGAATTAAGCAAGTCATCGATGAAGCTGTTAACAGAGCTCAGTTTAGTACTACCTTGAAGGATCACGCATTGAGTTGGTATATGAAGTTTGTTTCAAGATCTGTACAACCTAAAACACTGAATGACATTAATATTGTGTTGAGTGTGGAGTTCAAGAAACCCAAGTTAGAGTCACAGTGCATTACAGAGTTGAAGGAAATCAAGTAGAAGGTCACTGAACCTGTTTTGGAAATTGATCAGAGATTTAAGACCTTGAGAGACCATTTAATCTTTCATATTCCAGACGAACAAAATAAGGAATGGTTTATCACCGCCCTCCTACCACATATTAGAGTTCCTCCAATGCAACAAAACGTTGCTTCGCAGGCTGAAGCATTAGAGATTTCCATGAAACTAGAAGCAACCCCTGTACGAGAATCCATTCCAGGTATGATTCATATTTTGAATCAATTAACCAGTTTATCTTTACAAGTTGAAGACATGAATAAATATAAAGGAAAAGAGAAAAGACAAGACATATGGTGTATTCAATGTAAATTAGAGGGCCATGAAAAAGAGCATTGTCCCTTATTTAACGATTACTTGGCCTCTTGAGCCCCTAACCCTTTAAAGTAGGCTATTATACCATGGTGCGAGGTATGTGTAACATACCCATCCACCCACAGGATGGGGCATGCTACCTTCAAGACCGCCCTTGGACTTCTTTATCTTACAGATACCTTTTAAAATTCAAGGATGCATAAAAGAAAAGACTTTAACGACATGCACAGAAATATCTAGCAAGCATGCATAGTCTAAAGATTCAATTAAATGTTAATTAAATATACACAACAAAAATACATTCATATACATATAAATGATACCATAACAGAGAGCACTTATCTTTATGAAATATGACACCAACTGGTTGCAGACCAAGGATGTTCCACCCAACCGTAGACACTATTGTTCCAAATCTCAACAGCAGAGTCACCCCCGAGCGATGGCTATGAATCCACAAGGACGGTTCTAGAGTGTTACTTGGCTTCCCAAACCAGTCAGCACCCAAGCTCTCATGGGATTCCCAGCTCTCACAACAATCCAAGTACCCAGCTTGCACCACCTGAGAGAATGGACCTCCATCCTTCTCTGCCACACAATCCCTCAGGCAGTCCTTCTCCTTATTCGGGCTCTAGCACAACTGGTCCAGAATCTCAATGTTGGAACTCTTAGGACTCGCAGCTATGAGAAACGTTGGACACAAGCCAACGCATCTCAAACATGTTGCCTCAGATCATCGCTGGATCACACTGGTGACCACTACATCCAACTATCCCATGGCTGATATTCAGCAATTTGGTTCCCTTTCTCTAGCCAAGATGTGGATGACAGATGGATCAATGAACGAGGTAAGTGGGTGCATGGAGGTGTGTTCATGAAAGTGCGTGAGGGATATAATGGTGTGAATGTGTAAGTGAAGGAGAGAACAAGCCAAATACCAACCCCCCCATCAAACCAGAGGCGGGTTTAAGTAAATTCATGAGGAAATCAAGAACCTCCTAGCCTTCCCAAAGAAGCTCACATAACTAATACCCTCCCTTAGACAAAAAAAGAGGTAATTAGAATAGGAATAAACACTTATCCCCTCAAGCCCCCTCGCTTGTGGAATCATATCCCTCTATAACTCTAGTCCTTATCTGTCTAGAATCCATCTATGTATTTATTATTAATAATGATAAGGACATTACATGTCTTGGGCACACTGGCCTTTTAATAATTGTTTGGGTACTCTGAACTCTCATCATTGTAACAATACATTATTCAAAACGGGGGTTCAAAACCTGGGGTGTTACATCCCCTCCCTCTTATTTTGGCATTGTCCTCAGTGCATATACAAAAATAGAGATCAAAATCTCAAATTTATTCACAACACTGTCGGTACTCTGCCCGCATGGAATCTTCATTCTCCCAGGTAGCATCTTTAGGACCGTAGCAGGTCCATTTAACTTTTACCAACTCTATAACTCGATTCTAGAGAATTTTGACTTTTATGTCCAATAGCTGCACTGGTTGAACCTGAAAATCTCCCTCTATCTCTACCTGAATCAGATGCCTATCAATAACATGGTTAGAATCATGTACATATTTATTTAGTAAGGAGACATGAAATACATTATGCACATTCATGGAAGTAGGAAATGAAGTCATGTATGCAACTGGCCCTATTCTGCCCAATATTTAAAATGTACCATAGAATATGGCTGCCAACTTCGTACAACTACCCAATTTCAAAGAAATTTTATTGGGATTCACTTTCAAAAGTACATGCTCCCCTACTTTAAAATCTCTATTTGTCTTATTATTGTCTGCATAAACTTTATGTCTATCCTGAGCTACCTTTAAATTCTGCTTGATCTTGACTACCTTATCTTCCATGTCCTTTAGCAACTCTGGCCCAAGTACCACTCTATATGTTGGGTTGTCCCAGCTTACTAGAGTATCACATTTCCTACCATACAAGGCTTCAAATGGGCTCATTCTCAATGAAGCTTGATACCCATTATTATATGAAAAGTCAACCAAGTGTAAGTAATCTTCCCACTTAGATGGCTTATCCATCACATACATTCTCAGCATGTCTTCAATTATTCGATTGACTCTCTCTATTTTCCCATCTATCTGGGGAGATATGTTGTGCTAAATTTTAGATTTGTTACAAATCCTTTAAACAATCCCATCCAAAAATTGGAGGTAAACTTTGTATCTCTATCTGAGACAATTATCCTAGGTATCACATGCAACCTAGCAATTTCCTTCATGAAAATTTATGCAATATTAGTCGTTCTATGTTTTTTCTTCACAAGCACAAAATGAGCAGTCTTTGTTAATTTTTCAATCACCACCATGATTGAATCATGTTTCTTATTCATTCTGGGTAATCCTGTGATGAAATCCATGGTAATCACTTCCCATTTCTTCTCTAGAATTGGCAATGGCTACAGCAAACCCGTTGGGTGAATATGCTCATCCTTTACCTTCTGACATTCCATACATCGAGAGATGTAATCAACAACATCTTTCTTCATTCCCAGCCAAAAGAACTGGCTTCTTACTACGATAATTGTTTTCTGGTAACCAGGATGTCCAACATAAGGAACATCATGCATTTCCTTCAGTACCAAATTCCTCAGTTCTCTAGAACTACGAACATAGATTCTGGTTTTTATGCATGAGTAATCTTTCTTCCTTTATCTCATACTCCTTTATTTTCGATTGTACATCTCCTTGCTATAAATTTTCCTTTGCTTGTAGGTAATGTTGGTCTGTAACAAGACCATCCAAAAATTTTCTCTTCAATTCTAACTGATGCATACTGGCAGCAGTAGCATGCATGAGATTTACTCTTCTACTAAGTCCATAGACAAATTTATTATCTTTTACCTTGATATGCTTGATATCGAAGTCATATTCACTTAGAAATCCATCCATCTTGTCTTCCTAGCATTCAACTTCGGTTGTTCAAAATATACTTCAGACCAATGTGGTCTGTCCTTAATTCAAATTTCATCCACATGAGATAATGCCTCCACATCCTCAAGGCGTGAACAATGGCAGCAAGTTCCAAGTCATGGGTGGCATAGTTCCTCTCATGTTCCTTAAGCTTTCTGGATGCATATCCAATGACATGTCCATTTTGCATGAGGAATCCCCCAAGTTCTTCCTTACATGCGTCTTTACATACCACAAAAATTTCATTTGGGTCAGCAATCCTTAGCACAGGTGCACTAGTAAGTAATTCCTTCAACAAATTAAAATTATTTTCACACTTGAGTGTCCATTCAAATTTAGTTCCCTTCTTTTGCAAAGAAGTGATGGGATGAGAAATCTTAGAGAACCCTAATATGAACCTTCTGTAGTAGCCATCTAATCCCATAAAATATCTGATGTCTGACACATTTTTGGGTGTTTTCCATCCTCTAATGGCTTCGATCTTCTTGGGATCTACTGCTATTCCCTGCTCTAAAATAATGTGTCCCATGTAATGGATCTGATTTTGATAAAAAGAACACTTACTCAGCTTCGCATACAACTGATGTTCTCTCAGTACTTACAATACCAGTCTGAAGTGATGTTCATGCTCCTCTTCAGACTTAGAATAGATAAGTATGTCATCCAGGAATACTATGACAAACTTATCCAAATAATTTCTGAATATGTCATTCATTAAGCACATGAATACAGTTGGTGCATTGGTCAGTCCAAAAGGCACCACTACAAATTCATAATTCCCATATCTGGTCCTAAAGGTTGTCTTATGAATGTATTCTTCCTTGATTCTTACCTGATGGTATCCTTCCCTCAGGCCAATATTTGAGAATATATTTTCTCCTCTTAGCTGAACAAAGAGGTCATCAATTCAGGATAGAGGATACTTGTTCTTTATAGTGTACTTGTTCAGCTGTTGGAAGTCAATACACAGCCTCAAGGTTCCATGCTTCTTTTAGACGAAAAGTATTGGTGCTCCCCAAGGTGAAACACTTGGACTTATGTACCCTTTCTTCAACAATTCCTCCAACTACATTTGTAATTCTTTTAACTCTGGTGTGTTCATTCTGTAAGGTGTTTTTGACACCAGGGAAGCTCTTGGAAATAAATCAATTGAGAAATCTATCTCCCTTCTTGGTGGCAATTCGGGTATTTCTTGGAAAACATCTTCAAATTCATGTAGTACCAAGAAATCTTTGAGGCTTGGCCCCTTTGTATTATCTGGCTCTTCCACGTGAGTTACATACAATTGAAATCTCCCTTATAGAGATGGGTCTTGGAACTCCTTTCACATTGCTTTGTTTTCTATTCCCATCAAGACATGTAAATATCTTGTTATGACAATCTAGGACAACATGATTCTTTTCCAACCAATCCATTCCAATTAAAATATCATAAGACCCCAATGGTATGATATTTATATCAATACTAGTAGTCACGCCATTAAGACTTATGGAACAACTTATGAACATATCATGGATTCTTCTTTTGGTCCCAGTGGCTAACTGAACCAAACTTGTTTTTCCAAGTTTACTTTTGTCCAAATGTAATCTATCCACTATCTTAAGATCAATTCAGCAATGAATTGCTCCTAAATAAATCAAAATAGAAATAGGTTGATTTAAAATCTTACCTTCCATCTCGATCATATTGGACTGGTACTCTTCTTATCGATCATCTAAAGCTACATAGATTCTTCCCATATCTTCGACCATTGTAGCCTCTTGGATCTTGTGCACAGTCTTCACTCTGTCCTTTCTGTGTGGAAAATCCTTGTATAGGTGATCTTCCTTGCATCCCCAACATTGGATTGGTGGTCTTCCCCTTTTTCCCAAGGAATCTTCTTTCTTGAAATCCCCCTTAGCATACTGATCTTGATGATTTATATTAGGCTCATTCCTATTGAAGGGAGGCCTGAATCCTTTCCTCCTCTAATCGTACTTCACATTTTTCTTGTCCTTCCAAGATTTTTGCAGAGATTCTCTTCCCTGGCCTTTCTCATACATGTATTTAACCTTCCTAATAGCTTCAGACAAGGTCTTGGGCTCATCATAATTGATATTTTCCTTATAAAAGGATGGAAGTCCACTTAGAAATCTCTGTATTTTCAATTTATCATCACCAATGAACCTGACATACTTTAGCAATCCCAAGAACTTCTTCTAGTACTCTGCCATAGTCATGCTTCCCAACCTGAGTTCAATGAAATCCTACATTTTCTTGTCATAGAAAATCTCTGAGAGGTACTCCTTCTAGAATTACTTCTTGAACTGCTTCCAAGTGATCCTACTTTCATTAACATGTTCCACTTTATTCAGTTGGTCCCACCATATTGCAGCTTTCCCGTGTAAATGTTAGGTGGCAATCCTAGCTTCTAGGTTGGACGAATAGTTCTGCAACTGAAAATATCTCTGGATTCCAAGAAACCATGCTTTGGCATCATCTTCCCTTTCTCTTTCACCATCGAAGGAAGGTGGCTTGAGCTTCCTCATCTCTCTTTGCAAATTGTCTATCTCTTGTTTCCTTATTTGGTGTCTGACAAGAGACACCTTTGGACTGCTTACGGGATCTTTTGATGCATACAAATTTCTTTATGAGTAAGGAGGTGAGTGGTGTCCATGAGCTCTACTAGCACTTCTGGAATAACCATCTCTTCCATGAGCATTCCTTCTTTCATAGAACATGCCTTCTTCCTCTTATCTTGAGTTTGATCCCTTCTTCGTTTGTCTCTGTAACTGATTTAAGCTCTGCAACGCTCGAGCATTTATATGACTTTTCTCTCTCATCGGTCTCACGTTGTCTGCTTTGTATCTCTACACTTCCATCTCCAGGCTTCTTATCGTTTCTATTAACGTTTCCTAATCTCCTTTTCCCTTGAATCCATTGGACTCTGTCTTTGCATTACCAACTCTGGTATTCTAGATTTCAGCCTCCTTATCCTAACTGGAGGCTCCCTCACCTTCTTCCATTTCCTCAATACACATCCTGAGCTGAAGTTCTTAAGCCCCTTAATTATGAAAAATGTGAAAATATGATAAACAAAATTTCCAAACCATGTTACAGGTCTCTTGTTCATGGAGATCAAATCCCCATTCTTCGAAAATAATAGTGTCTTTTTACCCTTGGCTGACACAGAACTCATCCTACGCAGGTGATTCCTTCCAAACACCTTCTCAAGTGACCATGACTATAAACTGCAGCAAAATCCTTCCTTAGAATATTTTTGTCTCGAAGACAACCAACTCAGCCCTTATCCCTCCTTCCCTCAGCTCCCAATTCTGCATATGACCATGACCATGACCCTGCGCTTAGCTGAAAAAGCGCTTGTCCAGAGCTTCAGGACTTCAAAACTTTGAGCCAAGACCAGATCAATGGTCATCATCCTCTTTCACAATCAATAATTGAGATCCACTTCAGGACTCCATGCTTCGGGAATCTCAACTTTCCTCACTTGCCTCCTCCCGAAATGCTTTTACCACAAGGTTCATGATCTATCAAAGGGTGTCCTCCCACAGATTAGCAGTTGTGAATCACCTCGGCTCTTTGGGCTTCAGAAGTTTCAAACCTTCCTCTTGCACTTTCTCTCAGAGTGATTTTACTCGAAGTCAACGATCCTTTGACATGTGTCTTCTGGAATCAACGGTCGATATGTACTCCAGCCTTCAGGAGTTTTTGACCCAACCCAACCTGTCACATATTTCCCCTTTGGAGTGCCTAGTCTCTGAAATGCACAATCTTTCGCCACGTGGAGAAATACTAGAAGCGAACACATGGCCCAATCAAGCGGGTGACATGTGTCACATTCTAACTAAATTTTCAATAATCCAAATTCTCAAAACTTACTGACATGTGGCACACATTCCATGTGTCCATGTCATCCTAGGTGACATCCACAAGCAATGTCACTTTGTAAATTATGGGTTCCACATCACCTCTTGGTGAAGTCATCGTGCCCCATCACTTCGGCTCCTCGGGATTCAGGAATTCGAGAGTTTACATGCTAGAACACATCCAATTCTCCTAAACTCTGCATTCCCAAACTGGCCAATTTGTCTCAATGTGTCCCCCTAGATTGGACTAATAAGATTCACTTCGGATCTTCACCTAGATTCCATGGATCTGCACCGCATGTCCTCCTTAATTTGACGCTTGAGGCTTACTTCGGGTCTTCGAACTTCAGAAATATCAAATTTCAAAACTTATCTAGTCCCACTAGCTTATCTGAAGTCCTTGATCTGGTGACGTGTGGATCTCGACAGATCAATGGCTGAGATCCTCGCGGATGATCAGAATATTGATATTTACTTCAGCTCTCTGAATCTATGGGCTTTGGGAGTCTCAATCTCAACTGAAAACCTCTCAAACAGATTCCTCATAAATTCGAAGGGGACGATCATGATCCTTCAAACCCATTACACAGGTCTATGACGTTCTATCTCCTACATAGATTCTACAATGTCATTCCTCCTTATATTTTCAACTCCACGGTCAGAATTCGATCTCAACCCCGAGACTCTGACCAATAGACCCAACCCATACCGGCTCAGTGTTTCAACCAAAATATCTGATACCAAACTACCACATACCCAGCCACCCATAGGTCGGGGCATGCTACCTTCAAGCCTTCCCTTGGACTTATTTCTCTTACAGATACCTTTTAAAATTCAAGGATGCATAAAATAAAGGACTTTAACGACATGCATAGCAATATCCAGCAAGCATGCATATTATAAAGATTCAATTAAATGATAATTAAATATACACATCGGAAATACATTCATATACATGTAAATGATACCATAACAGAGAGAACTTATATTTATGAAATATGACACCAACTGGCTGCAAACCAAGGACCTCCCACCAAACCGTAGACACTATTGTTCCAAATATCAATAGCAGTGTCACCCCCGAGCCATGGCTATGAATCCACAAGGACGTTTCCAGAGTGTTACTTGGATTCCCAAACCAGTCAGCACCTAAGCTCTCATAGACTTCCCATCTCTCACAGCAATCCAAGAACTCATCTCTCTTCTACCCATCTTGCACCACCAAAGAGAATGAACCTCCACCCTTCTCTACCATGCAATCCCTTAGGCATTCCTTCTCCTTATTCAGGCTCCAACGCAACTGGTCTAGAATCTCAATGTTGGAACTCTCAGGGCTCGCAGCTGTGAGCAACACTGAACATAGGCCAACACATCTCAGACATGCGGCCTCAGGTCACAGCTGGATCACACTAGCGACCACTACAGCCAACTATCCTATGGATAATCTTCAGCAATTTGATTCCCTTTCCCCAGCCAAGACATGGATGATGGATGGATCAATGAACGGGGTAAGTGGTTGCATGGAGGTGTGTGCATGAAATTGTGTGAGGGATAGAATGGTGTGAATGCAGAAGTGAAGGAGAAAACAAGCCAATGACCAACCCCCCATCAGACCAAAGGTGGTTTTAAGTAACTTCGTGGGGAAATAAATAACCTCCTGGCCTTCCCAAGGAAGCTCGCGTAACTGATCCCCTCCCTTATACAAAAAAAGGGTAACTAGAATAGGAATAAATACTTAGCCCCTCAAGCCCCCCTCTCTTGTGGAATCATAGCACCCTATAACTCTAGTCCTAGTCTGTCTAGTAGCCAAACATGTATTTATTATTAATAATGATAAAAAAATTACATGTCTTGGGCACACTCACCTTTTATTAATTGTTTGGGCACTCTGGCCTCTCAACATTGTAACAATACATTATTTCAAATGGGGGTTCAAAACCTGGGGTGTTATAGTATGTAGAACCAGACATCGGCCTGGTGAATGTTATTATATGAAAAAATATGTCTATAAACCAAACAACCTTTATTGTACATTATGCAAATATGTGGGGCATGATGAGAAGAATTATAGGGCTTATGTCCTCATGCATGAAAGGTCAAGGGATACATATAGAATCCAAGGAGAACTACAGCAGTAAGGGAATGTTGCATAGTTCAACTCCCCAGGAAGAGGAAACTTCAACCCTCACGGTGGATTCGGAGGAAGAGGACGAGGAGGAGGTATGGATCGAGGTTGGGGTCATATTATTTACTATAACTACACCCAACTAGGTCATTTGGCAAGGGATTGTCAGAACCCTTGTACTACTTGCAACTATTGTAATTCATTTGACAATGTCATTGAAGACTTTCCAATATTGTTAGCTAAACTTCAAGAAATATGAGGTGGAAACCAGCAAGTCCATCTAATATCAGTTGAACCTTGCAATGATGAACCTAGATTCATTGTTATTACTAGAGGAGGCGTTGTTATAGGAGAATATAGGGTGACTCCAAGAAAGACTACAAATGGATCAGGGATCAGAAAAGCTACAAAGAAGGAAAAGTTGTTTAATACGAGGAGGGAAAAGCATATTTTTGAAGAAGCAATGGGAGAATTTTTAGGAGAACAAGCTTCTTCATCTAGGGCACAACCAGAAGTAAAGGAATGTGAAATGGCTCCAGCATTTGATTAGTCTGTCCCACTTAGGCAATGAAAATAGGTAAGCAAATTGGTGGACTTATTGTATACTTGTATCAATTTGATTAAAGATGAAAGAGATGTTCAGGAACTACAACACCTAATAAGATAGTATGAAATTGGAAGAATATACCCTCTGTTGAGTAGAGTTGTGAATCAAGTATCTAGGAAAAGGAGGACAAGCAAGGAACTGCACCTTAGTGCTCAGATTGGAGACTACGACGTGGATTATGTGGTCCTCGACCTGGGATCAGAAGTAAATGTTATAACAAAGCAGACTTGGGCATTGATGGGAAAACCTAAATTGATTTACTCTCCCATTAGGCTCGGGATGGCTAATAAATAGGCGGTGAGCCCCTTTGGAAGACTAGAGCATGTCCATGTGGACATCGACGGAGTGAGAAAATTTGTAGACTTCAAAGTGATTGAGATTGTCGATGATATTTGTCCTTATCCTGCATTGTTGGGTATTGATTGGGATTTCAACAATCTGACTATTGTTGACCTAAAAAAGAGAAGAATGGCATTCAAGAGTAATGGCGTTAAGGTCATTGCACCTCTTGATCCTGATGAAGGTCATAGATACACATAGCCTATAAGAGAAGAAGACTGTGCCTACGAACTAGAGAACATCTATAAACTAGTAGAATGAAAACAGGATTATATTAATCCTACAACAGATGAAAATCTAAGTTCACGAAGTGAGAGTGCTTGCTCGTCAGATTCAGAAGAAGCACTGGAAAATTGGCAAAATAAAATGTATGAAATCTACGTGGAGGTGTGCTAGATTGACCAAGGAAGTTCACTGGATTGGCACAAAAGTAAGTAATCTTCCCACATTTGATGGCTTGAATCATTTAGATACATTTCGACCTGAATTTGAGAGAATTGTACAAGTACAGCAGAGGATGTTGGCACTGGATGAAGCCTTGAAAGAAACACTAGATATATGGTGGGGAGCTCACAAGAAGCACATCGCGAAATGGTAACAATGTCTCACCTTATTGACAGTGTGTTTTTAGACCAAGATGAAGGTTGTGAAGTTCGATACATAGGTTAGAGTTTTTCTAAGGACCATGTGCAAAGTTTTGAGGAATCATAGAGCATCATTCCCAAAGAACAGTGGGTACATAAGTTCATTAACACCTTAGATACTACACCTATCAACTTGTATCTTCAAGCAAGACTAAGCTTAGCCGCTACAGATTGGTATGGTATGACCCACAACTTTGTATCTACGTTTGTATTTGAAATCCAATACCCCATAGTATATCAGGCCTCACAAATTATAAGACATAAGGTCTTTGAGGAGGCACCTAACCCCCCTTTTGAACAAGAAGAAGACGAATGGACTCCACCTCTTCATCGGTTACATGGTTGTTATAATATTAATGTTGATGGAGATGATGATCCTAGGAATGTGACCATTTCAGAAACTGAAGGTCAAAGAGATAAAGAAGGGATAGGGATTGAATTACCTTTTGTAGGGTAGCCTATTAAAATTAAGAAAGTTAACATTGGAACAGAACAAGCACCTAAGTTAGAAAATATTGAAGACTATTGGGATGATGCTACTATTAGTAATATTACAGAACTATTCCATGAGTATCAGGACTTGTTTCCCACCAATTTCATAGAGATGAAGGGCATTAAAGGGCCCATGGGAGAAATGAAGATCCCCTTAAGAGTATATGCAAGACCTATCAGGTAGAGGCCTTACAGACTGAATCCCAAGTACAGGGAGAAAGTTAAGATTGAATTAGATAGAATGTTGGAAGCAGGAATCATAGAACCAGTTGAAGAATCTGAATGGATCAGCCCTATGGTGGTCTAGGATAATAAGTCAGGAGAAATCGTAATCTGTGTAGATCTAAGGAAGTTGAATGATGCATGTTTACATGAACCATTCCCTACACCTTTTACTAATGAAGTTCTAGATAATGTAGGAGGACAGGAAGTTTACTCATTCACAGATGGATTTTCAGGCTATCACCAAATCAGAATTGCTAAGGAAGACAGACATAAGACTACATTTGCAACAGAATGGGGTTATTTTTAGTACAATGTGATGCCTTTTGGGTTGAAGAATGCACCAGCCATATTTTCTAGGGTGTTGGTCGAAGCATTTAAGGAATTTTTACATAAGTTTTTGGAGGCATACTTTGATGACTGGACCATTTTTAGCCTACTAAAATATCGTATTGAATGTT
The DNA here is from genome assembly GCA_009831015.1 of Picea engelmannii. NCBI lineage: Eukaryota > Viridiplantae > Streptophyta > Pinopsida > Pinales > Pinaceae > Picea > Picea engelmannii. The sequence goes on along the minus strand of ML813268.1, from coordinate 37,728 downwards.
TGAGATTAATGTTAGATAAGTGCAGGAAATGTTAGATTGACCTGAATCTGAAGAAGTGTATTTTCTTTTCTCCTTTTGGAGTGTTGTTAGGACACATTGTGTGTAAGTAGGGGTTATTGGTAGATCCTTCCAAGATTGATATCATTGTTGATATACCTCCTCCTACTTCAGTTAGACATCAACGCAATGCATTGGGACACACTGGATACTACAGAAAGTTTATTAAGGGATACGCACAGATAAAAACACCTATGGAGAAGATATTAAAGAAGGATAGTAAGTTTTAATGGACAGAGGAATGCCAACAGAGCTTCGACACACTAAAGTAGAAAATGGGAATTGTGCCTATCTTGGTTTTTCCGGATTGGAGTAAGGAGTTCAATTTTCATGTCGATGCTTCATCTATTACATGAGGAGCAGTCTTAGCACAACCAAGAGAAATAGAGATTGACCACCCTATAGCCTTTGCTAGCAGGAATCTTTCTATATCTAAAAGGAATTATACTACCACTAAAAGAGAAGGTTTAGCTATAGTATATGCTCTACAAAAGTTTAGACACTACTTTTTGGGAGGACATTTTAAGATGTTCACTGACCATTCTACATTGAATTATTTAGTCAACAAGCCAGTGTTGGGGGGAAGAATATGCAGATGGTTACTATTATTACAGGAGTATGAATTTGAGATCATGGTCAAACCAGGGAGAATGAATAAGGGACCTGACCACTTATCTAGGTTAGAACACAGAGAGGAACCTACCAGTTTGGATGATACACTACCATATGCATAGTTGTTGACTATCAGAAAAGTCGATGATCACTTTGCCAAGATAGTCCAGTTCCTATCCACAAGAATAGAACCTCATGAATATACAGTTATTTAGAAGAAACAATTGGTAGTCCACGCTGCAGATTTTCAACTTATAGTTGGATAGTTATATAATATGGGACCAGATGAGATCTTGAGGAGATGCCTTGTGGAGGAAAATAGACCATTGATTCTTATAGAATCACATGAAGGCATAGCGGGAGGACATTATGCAGGGAAAGCAATGACGTAGAAGGTTCTCAGAGCTGGCCTCCGGTGGCCCACTTTACATAAGGATGCTAAGGAATACTATAGAGCCTACGATGTATGCCAAAGGATAGGGAAGCCTTCTAGTAGGGATGAAATTACTTTATCACCTCAGTTAACTTTACAGGCATTTGAGAAATGGGTTATTTACTTTGTGGGACCTATCAACCCACCAGGAAGGCACACAGGAGCTCGATACATCATCACTACTACATAGTGTTTGACCAGATGGGTAGAAGCAAGAGTCGTTAAATACTGTAGTGCAACTATAGTTGCATGATTCATCTTTGATGATATCATAATTATATTTGGATGCCCAAAGATCCTTATGAGTGATCAAGGCACACACTTCATCAACAAAACTATTAAAGCCTTGACTCAGGAGTTCAAAGTTCACCATCAGAAGAGCACTCCATACCACCCACAGGTGAATGGCACAGTCGAAGCTTTCAATAAGATCTTGGAGACAACGTTGACTAAGATTTGAAGTGTTAACATAAGTGATTCGGACCTGATGATTCCAGCAGTATTATGGAATTATAGAACTACTTGCAAAAAGTTAACCACGCAGACTCCCTTTAAGTTAGTATATGTCTTGGAAGCAGTGGTACATATGGAATACTTGGTTCCTAGTTTAAGAAATGCAGTATTTACATGTATGGATGACACTGGCATTGTTCAAGACAGACTCACGTAGTTGATGGAACTAGAGAAAGACAGGTTCATTGCAGGATTTCATGAGCAAGTACAAAAAGAACAAGAAAAGTCTTACCACGACAAACATATCAAGAAAAAAACATTCAAGTAAGGAGATTTGGTACTTTTATATGACATAAAGTTCATGAAGCATCCAGGAAAGTTTAGGACACACTGGCTTGGTCCATTCAAGGTTTCCTATGTTACAGAGGGTGGAGCTGCACAGTTGAAGACCATTAATGGAGATTGGAAGGATGGGTTAGTGAATGGGAGTCGGTTGAATTTGTATTGTGACAACCAGTTTCCCCATAGCTCTCAGTAAAAGAAAAGAAAGAAGGTTCTATGTACCAGGTGTAGTTGAAATTGGGTACCAGACAAAGAAAAGACAGTCTACACACGATAGGAAGGGACAGAGAAGAAAGAACAGGTCATTTCGCATAGTATGCAGTCAAAGTAATACAAGAGATTCAACCCTGTAGTGACTCGGTACGACTCACATGTGAGTGTTGGGGGACTGTTGTCCCTTGGTCATATATTAAGGGAGAAAACAAATATTGAGGAAGAAGAAAGATAAAGCATGAAGTGTGCAGAAGGAACACAAATCGAGGAAGGGTTGAAATGGTTAAAGAAGCATAAAAGAAGGAGAGAAGTAAGGGAAATAAATTCGTTGAAAGATAAAATCAAGGAGGACAAAGCAATAAAGAGGATATATCGTGGACAACTCAGCAAGCAGAATAAGATACTAATGGGTGCTTTGGAGCACTTCGCAGAGAAGAAAGAAGAACTAGTTGGTGAAGCCCTTAAAATTAGGGTTATGTGGACTTAGGGTTTTGGCATTTAGGATTTTGGGACCTAGGGTTTTGACACTTAGGATTCGGTCTAGGGTTGTCTAAGAGTCATGAAATGTATAAATAAAGGTCTAGAAGAGTTGACAGGGTTTTTGTTGGTGATAGAAATATCGAGAGATAGAGGTGTTTTGTTGTAGAGCATTCTTGTACTCTGGATCTTCAGCTGGGTGTGAAGATCAACCCTGCAGCTAGGTGCACAGGTAGGGGAATTAAGGAGGAAGAGAGAGAAGGATATACAGCTAAGTGTGCAGATAGAACTGTATTTTTTCATCTATTATGTAGAAATTTTAATACAAATTATGTATTGCCTAGATTTTCCTAATCTAACAATTGTATGCCACTATTAAATACAAAATCGCTTCTAAAATAATTCTTGCGGAATTTAAAACACGATCGCCAATTGCAATATCAAGAAGAAAGATCAATCATACATAACATAGATGTTTTACCAGGAAATAATAAAACTAAAAACCCCAATATCATATATTATGTATATATCATGGATCATGAAACAATCTCATACAAAACTCTAATCCAAGAGCTCTCAGTACAATATTCAATCATCTCACACTGTCATACAAAAATTGACAAATTCATGTGCCAATTTACTGCTTCCAGACAGCCTGCCTTCTCTACGCAATCCTTGTTGATGGAAATCCCTACAATGAATGAATCCCTCTTGCCTAGGCTGCACAATCCTCATGGTCACATCCACTATTGGTGTGGTTGCATGAGTGTACTCACTAATCTCACAACTAATAGTCAAATTGTCCCTTTCACCTACTATCTCAACCGGATCTCCACTAGATCTGACATGCATGTAGTTAACAGTGGTAAATCTTCAGTTTCATGTGAGATCATTGATTGTGAATTAATTAATAATTAATTCATTGATCTCTCACTAGTGTAAGTTTAGTTACAACTAGTACAACTGAGCTTAACTCAGTTAACTGAGTTAAACTACTTCACAACTCACATAACTACACATCCAACTCTGTTACAACTTCGAAACACTCAATTACAACTAATTTGACTTGCATGTCCCACCAGTCAACCTTTGAAATTGAATTTCCTATAGCTAACTGATTTTCCACTTCAGTTAACTATTTCCAAGTGCTCATTGAGAATAGACTAATATTTATTGTCCAAATATTATTAAGGTATAATAATAGTCGACATACATCTATAAATAGAATTCGCTCACCATTTATAAATAGACATCATCTATAAATAGAATTGTCTCATCATCTAAAAATAGACTTCTACCTAAAAATAGCCTGAGGCTCCATCCTAGTGTAGGTGCATGATTTTTACTAGGATCTTCTTGTTGAATCTCAACATATTATATCAAGAAACACAATTTTGTGGATGTAGCCCTTAAGGGAGGGTGAACCACATAATATCATGTTTTCTATGTGATTAGTGATGTATTATTTAATAAATTGTCTACTCTGATTGCAATGTTGTTTTCCCACTGAATATAAAAGATATAAACTAACTCCGCGAAGCTAACTATAAGACTATTAAAGAATATCTAGGTTAACCTTGCGTTGTTATTCTGAAATCAGCTTGCACTTCCACTAGTTGTAGACACATGTGTCATGCAACCCCCCTATTGCTACTTCGAGTGAGAATTCATCTACTTCACAAGTGTTGACAAAAGGGCTAGTAGTTAGGGTTTGTTGGTGCGTTGTTAGAGTTGAACCTTGGGTCTGCCCTTGTGCCAACACTGACGAAGAATTTATTAAACTTAATGGAATTCATTATCTGGTGATTTGCAATCATTATTTGAAATCATTAACCTTAATCAATCATAAATGTCATTAATACTTTGACGGTTTGCGTTCAGGAGTTTTGGATGTGACAGGGTGGAAATCTCTTGAAGTCTAAATTTGTGGAGGAGATAATCTCTGAGTAATCACTTTTAAATCTTAATTAATCATGTTTAAAATGTTGCATTAACTTTAATTATTTCGGAAGTTCGGACTTCAGAAGTTTTGAATATAGCACAAGAGAAATTTCCCGAAATCTGAAACTGTGAAGTAATTAATTAACTCTTAATCATGACTAATTAAAGTCGTTAACCATTTTATTAATTCCTTGAAAACCCTTTTTACTTTTTGTAATCACTTTACTTCGACGCGTTGATAATCTGGGGATTGTGAAATCTAAAAATCCCAAAGAGTAACCTCTCAGAGTGATGTGGAAGGGATGACATCATTCTAATGATGTGTCAAGAAAAGGAAGGTGTCACGTGTCACTTAAAACGTGTGAATCATTCGACGTAAATGTCAAAAATAAGTGTCATGTGTCAACTCAAGGAAATATTTTTTAGAAGGACATGTGTCATATGACTTGTGTCTGTAAGTCCTTTAGGAATAGTCACAAGTGGATATCTTCAAAACTTCAGAGTTTCAAGGTTTTCGTTGTTTAGGTTTGTTGGAATACCCAAAGCACGAAGCTACGAAGCGACCGTTAAATATTTTCTTCTAGAACTTAGGAGGCTTTAAAAATTCAGACATCATTAGGAACATTTGATCAAATCAAAGTAACTCATTGATCATAGATATCGTAGGTGCCTTATTGATAAATAATAATCAATGGATTTATTTTAATTTTAAAAGGTCACTTTCTAATGGTTTGGTTAAGTCATGCCTCATAGACATGAATGGAATGAACACCAAGGTAGATTTGAACATCTTTCCCTTAGGTTCCTATGACTCTCTAATTGGGATGGATTGGTTGGACCAACATCATACTCTCTTAGACTGTCATAACAAAGAATTTACTTGCCTAGATGAGGAAGGGAAACTAAGGAAAGTGCAGAGAATTCCCAAGGCAGTAACCATTAGAGAAATTTCAGCATTACAACTAAAGAAATGTTACAGAAAAGGATGTCAAATATTTGCAGCTCATATAGAAGAGACACCTAGAGATAAGGTGCCAAATTTGGAAGATTATGCAGTCCTGGAAGATTTTGAAGATGTGTTCAAGGAGGTACCAAGACTACCCCCAAGGAGAGACATTGATTTTTCTATAAATCTAATGCCTGGAGCAGCACCAGTATCAAAGACTCCTTACAGAATGAGTACACCAGAGTTGAAGGAGTTGCAAATGCATCTTGAAGAACTTCTGAAGAAGGGGTATATACACTCAAGTGTGTCACATTGGGGTACCCCAGTAGTTTTTGTGAGAAATAAAGATGGAACATTAAGATTGTGCATTGACTTTAGATAGCTGAATAAAGTTATTGTTAAGAACAAGTATCATCTGCCAAGAATTGATGATCTATTTGATCAATTGAAGGATGCAAAGATATTTTCAAAGATAGATCTCAAATCAGGATACCATCAGGTAAGGATTAAAGAATAAGATATTAGAAAGACCGCCTTCAGGACAAGGTATAGTCTTTATGAGTTCACAGTGGTGCCATTTGGGTTGTCAAATGCACTAGTTGTTTTCATGTGCTTAATGAATGGTGTTTTCCGAGAATATTTGGACAAGTTTGTCATTGTCTTTTTGGATGGAATTCTTATATATTCTAAGTCAGAGGAAGAGCATGAACATCATTTAAGGATGGTGTTGCAAGTATTAAGGGAGAATCATGTGTATTCCAAATTGAGCAAGTGCTCATTTTATCAGAAACAAATTCATTATTTGGGGCATATCATTTCAAAGGATGGGATAACAGTGGATCCTGAGAAGATAGAAGCCATTAGAGAATGGTCAGCGCCGAAGAATGTGACAAAGGTGAGATCATTCATGGGTCTTGCAAGCTACTACAAAATATTTATTGAAGGATTCTCAAATATTGCACACCCAATCACTTCCTTGCAAAGAAAGGGAGTGAAGTTTCAGTGGACACTGGATTGCGAGAAGAGTTTCCAACACTTGAAACAATTATTGACTAGTGCTCCAATATTAAGGATTGTAGACCCTGATGAAGACTTCATTGTATGCATAGATGCATGTAATGAAGGAATTGGTGTAGTCCTCAGTCAAAATGGGTTTGTTATGTGTTATGAATCAAGTAAGCTGAAGGAACATGAAAGAAACTATGCCACAAATGATTTGGAGTTGGCAGCCATAGTTCATGCCTTAAGGAAATGGAGACACTACCTCATGACAAAGAGGTTTGAACTAAGAATAGACCACAATGGTATGAAATATTTATTTGATAAGCCAAATCTAAATGCTAGACAAATTAGATGGTTATAATTTCTAAGTGAATATGACTTTGATATAAAGCATATCAAGGGGAAAGAGAATAAAGTGGTTGATGCACTCAGCAGAAGGGTGCATGAACTACATGCTACATCCATTAGCATGTATCAGACTGATATTAAAAGAAAAATTCTAGAGGCTGCAAATGTAGATCTGCAATACAGAGAATTGGTAACTAAGATACAGCAAGGTAAGATGCCACAAAAGGTGGATAATTATAATTTGGGAATAGATGGAATATTGTTATACAAGAACATAATTTTTATTCCAAATGTCCAGGACTTGAAATGTATGATTTTGCATGAGATGCATAATGTCCCTTATGTAGAGCACCCCAGATATCAGAAAATTGTGGCAGCAATCAAGAGCCATTACTTTTGGCTAGGTATGAAGAGAGATATCATTGAATACATCTCTAGATGTATGGAATGCGAGAAAGTTAAAGTTGAGAATAGACACCCAGGAGGGTTGCTACAACCTTTGCACATTCCTGAATGGAAGTGGGAAGTGGTGACAATGGATTTTATTACGGGGTTGCCCAAAATAGGCAAATTGCATGATTCAATCATGGTGGTGGTGGGAAAGCTTACGAAAGCTGCCTATTTTATTCCACTGAAAACTACTCACAAGGCAGCAGATGTTGTTGATATTTTCATGAAGGAAGTGGCATGATTGCACGGAATTCCTAAAACAATTGTGTTCAACAAAGACCCAAAATTCACCTCAAATTTCAGGAAAGGATTCGGAATGAATCTGAACTTTAGTACAACTTATCATCCTGAGTCTGATGGACAGATAGAGAGGGTGAATAGAGTGACAGAAGACATACTAAAAATGTATGTGATGGACAAACCATAGAAATGGGAAGACTACATACACTTTGTAGAATTCGGTTACAACAATGGGTATCAGGCATCATTGAAGATGAGCCCATTTGAAGCACTTTATGGAAGAAAGTGAAATACTCCAGTGAGTTGGGATAATCCGGCTGATAGGACAGTAGTTGGGCCAAAGTTGCTCAAGGAGATGGAGGACCAAATGGTAAAAATTAAGCAGAATTTAAAAGTTTCCTAAGAAAGGAAGAAAATTTATGCCAATAAGAACAGAACCCACAGAGAGTTCAAAGTGGGTGATCATGTTTTGTTGAAGGTGAAAGCTAACAGGAGTTCCCTGAAGCTCGAAAGTTGTGCCAAGTTGGAAGTCAGATTTTGTGGGCCATTTGAAATCCTAGAGAGGATTGGTCCAGTTGCTTATATGATTGCATTGCCTGCATCTATGTATGTTCATAATGTCTTCCATGTATCATTGCTAAATAAATATATACCTGATGCTAATCATGTTATTGATTGGAATGAGATTCAGGTGGAGCAAGAAGGTGTTTTTCAAGTGCATTCGGTGCGCATTTTGGACCGGAAAGTCAAGCAGCTCTGGAATCGAGCCATAGGGCTTGTAAAGGTCCAATGGACCTGGTACGGTCCTGAGGACACTACTTGGGAGCATGAGGATGCAATGCAGATAGAATACCAACATCGTTTTGAGTATTTTTGAAAATTTTGTTGTATATGGGTATTTGATGCACTGAGGACAGTGCATAAATAAGGGGAGGGGATTGTAATATCCCTCTGTCGAACCCAATTGTAAATGTAATGTAAGTGTACTTAAGTTGGTGAGCTATTTTGACATCATTTTGTAATGCACCTTTCATGGCATAGTGCACGCATGAACTACGCAGTAAAATAATGTAGTGTGCACATTTTTGGATACCGCGTGCAGTATGGAGGTCAATGAGCCTTGTGTATATGCTATGTGTTATAGGCTAGTGATCTAGTTAGTATAATCTAAGATTCTTATGTTTTGGAATTAGGCCAGAGCGCCTAGATGTTAAAGGCCAGTGCGCCTATTTTGTATATGTCTCATGATTAGTATAAAATACATCATTGCACGCAGACCGACCACGATAAAAGATATGGGGGACTAAACTTCACCAATTAGGGAAAGGGAGGGCCAAAAGTTAAGGAAAAGGGCTAAGACAAAGATCTTAAGCCAAAAAGGAATATTATATTAATATTTCCTAAAGCAAAAAGTAAGGATAATTATTTTATCCTAAGTTCTAAAGTTGGGGACAAGTGGACCAAAGTAGCTTCCAACATGACAAGTGTCAAGTTGGGGACATGCATTCATATCGTGGGGACTTAGCTCATTTGGGCACTTTTTCACAAGGATTCTTACTAGCAGCTTCACCATCATTCTCACTATCATACTTCATGATGAGTTTCACAATGATTCCTTCGATCACTCAGTTATCTAGTCAATGATTCCATGACCATTTCACTCACACAATCTGTTATCCTTCAGACATTCATTTCACTATATCTGAGCCTGTTTCCATAACCTTTTCTGGTTGGTGTACCTGGTTACCTTGGAGCAGGATTGAAGAAGTGGGTTGTCAGGCCCATGGGAAATTGAAGAGGCGGGTTGTCAGGACCATGAGCAATTCTCTGAGCGAGAGAATTGTTGAGTATTGATTCCCAAAGGTTCTAAATTGCAGCTACAATGCTCTAAGACTTCCTGTCTGGCCTGTTGCTAAATCCCTGGAAGGGAAGTGGGGCAACCGAGGGCTATTGAGCAGAGAAGGGGCACACTTCCTTGGGTGGGACAAGCATGTGGGGAATGAGAGGTTGTAGGATGTTAGTTGAGTGAGCACCTGAGATGGAGTCTTTCCTATTGTCTATGAACCTTAGTCTGGTTAGGAAACCCTTTACCAGGGTGGAGTTCAGTCCCATCGCAGGGGTGACTCACTGTTAAGAGTGATGAACAGTGTATTCTAAGGCTGGGAGGTTCGTGCACGGTTTGTATGGAGTTGGTGACAATATTTCCAAGATAAGTACCAATTGTATGATAAAATTATATGTTTCATTGTTATTTACGTGCTTATGTTATGGTTTATCATATATGTGATTATAATTGTTTGTATGTTTATGGGTATTCCCCTCTATAAGCTTCTAAAAGAGTGTTGTATGTATATGTTTAAGTTGCATGCAGTTTAAAGAGAAAATTCATGTGGCGTATGTAACAAACTCCTCGTTACGACAACAAATATGATAACAAGTGCAAATTTTTTTTGTGTGTGTGTTTAAAAGTGTGTGCGCACATGTAGAAAGGAAACAGACACACTTGACTCTACGTCGCCACCCGATGACTAACAAGACACAACCACGAAGATCACAACCAGAAGACATAAGGCGCACAACAAGTACTGCAAGCATTAAACGACCAAAAACATAAGGAAGAATCCATATTAGTAGATTTTACTATTTCTGCACAGGAAAGCAGGGCATTTAATCTTAGTCCTCTGCTCTGGAGAGAGAGAAGGTCAGATAGGCTCCTAGCCGATTGCTCAAGCAGAAACTAGTAATCTCCATCAGGTGTGTCGCAAGAGTGGAAACCCTACCTTTAAAGTGCCCAAGACTCTTGATACGGCACTGGATTCTTTACACAAAAATTAATCACACGCACAGACTTATGTACAACGGCTGCAAGGAGGTGTCTACATGCCACCCGACACAAGCAGACCAAGCAATAAAATGCTTACAACCAGGTACACTAAGACTTAAGGAAAACCACGACCACTACGGAAAGCACAAATCCAAAATAACTCTGACAACAACCACCCCTCATCAAGACAAGGCATCATCTACGACTCAATTAGCAATAAATACAGATCCGTTACTCCCTTAAATTTTTCATTAGTTGACGAGTTGCCAATCTACCCTTAAAAAATAGTGTAAATTCAATTAACTACAATTCCTCATTACTAAATCATAATACTAATTGTATAACATTAATCAATAACATAACATAATACTATTTTACATCACAATACAATCTAACACATCAGCGATAAATATTTCACGTCAATATCTACCATTAATTCTTATTAAGTATGTCAGTCTAATAATCGACATAATTGACTTGAACCACATAACGGCATACTATATGTTAAATGAAACCATAGTACCTGATAATATAAAATCCCATAACAATGAAATGTCAATGAATAACATACTATAATACTATTGTAAATTGTAGAATGAGAAACCAATGATTTATACAAGAGTAACAATTGGTACAACGACAAGGGTTATTTTAAATTGCAAACAATAAAATTTAGTTAAATTTATCTGTCATTTTAAATCGTAAATCAATAGATTTATACATATATAAAAGTGAAACGAAAGTCCACTAAAGATGAACCCAAAAAAAAAAGGGTGTAAAATTTGTTTCCCTATTATCTGTATATCATTAAAATCACAAGGTGGTTACGCTGGCTAAATTAATTACAGCTGTAGCCACAACATTTATTGTTTAAGCATTAATATGGTTATAAAAACCCATGCCACGATTAAAGAAATGGGGGGCAGTGGCTAAATCCCTGTTCCTAAATACTGTAATGGTGTTGGCGATTAAAGCTCGTACCCAGCGTACATAAAGGATTGTCAACAAGGAGGGGGGGAGGTTTGGCTGCCAGCACTCAGTCATTAATAGCTTCTGTCACAAGGTCACCACGCATCCCAGGGCATCCATTTAAAATGAGAAACAAATTCGGGAATGAAAGGAAACTACACAAAATAAAAAGGGGTTTCTGACTGCCATTAAATTACGCTCGGAAATCAGTGCAAACTATCAGGGCATCAAACCTTTCTAAAGTTTAGTTTACCTTCAGTCAACAATGCATTCTTTATCTATGTAAGGTTCCTAGGATGCATCAAGATTAAATTATGTTCTTAGGTATTGTACTTAACCATAATACTGAAATTAAATGCCAGGTGTAAAAGCAATCCAAAGGCGATCAGCTAGTTGTCAAGACTCACGACTCACTACCAGCAATCAAGGGAACCACTGTCTCGTAAATCAAGCGAAGCTGTAACTTCTCCTTACAATGCTACCAGTTGTTCCGAAAAAAAAATACATATGTCAATGCTGTCATGCACTGTCAGATCATCAAGACTACTATCCAACGTTCGTTGTCTTAAATTGACACTGCCAAAATATATCGTTATCCCTTGATAACGGATGTCTGAATTGATTGTGGTCTAAAAGGAAACGATGACTGCAGTGTGGAAACCATCGTCGGATTGCTATCCCCTACAATAAGACATTAATCGCTGTCCCCAGGCATGACCACGACTTACTCATCAATCTGCTGCCACAGCAAAGCGGTCAAATTTCACTGGGTTTACCCATCCCTTCACAATGATTTAGCGATGAAAATTCATTGAGTTCTATCACCTAATCGTGGGGTTCATCCAGGAGAAATTGACTGAGTTTACCATCCAATCGCTGGAAACACCCGGACAAGTAAATACACCGCAGCTGCAATACCAGGCTAACCCAACAACAATAGACAGCTAAGTAGTTAGATTGTTTGCCTGTACCTGTTTATCAAATCATAGTCAAACCCTACCTCCAACTACTAGCAACTATCCATCAATACGGGTCTCTGTCTGTTACCAACTATATCTTAAAATCGGTTGTTGTACAACATAGAAATCATTGCCCACATAAATCGAGAGCTGCCTAGGAAAACATGGTCTCTACACCATAAGGTAGAATTTAGGGATTTTACTTACATAATTATACTGTCTGGGGGATACGCCAAATGGTGCAGACCGTATGTGCAACGCAAGCGGATAAGGATAATACATGCATATTTACAAATGAATGGTTGAATAACTAAATGATACTACTGTTGTATTGATATATGGACTGCAGAGGCAAACATCCACCAAATGAAGGGGTAAACATTCAAGACTCAAAAATTATCAACTTCGGCAAAAAAAACGCCGACAAGCTGGGAAGAATATAGACTTCAAATACTAACAACGCAGCACCAAAATTCCAATAATTATAATAATCGCTGACAGTAAATAAAGTGCCCAGTAATCGTGACGTACATAAAAACGCAGTCCCACTGTAAATCAAGGCTAACATTCGAGTGGGAAGACGCAGTCCAAAAAGAGAAGCATTGTCATTAAATCGCAGAGAAATACATTAACGCAGGTTTAGATCGTTTCCAGGAAGGGTATTAGAAAGCAGATTTCATTCCATCGATGCAGAGGGTAAAAGTGTATCACGAAGGGAAGGGATAAACAAGCGCTGAAATATTTTCATCATCTCGCAAATATCGGAAACTTCATTAACCTAGGTAAATTGTAATGCATTCTAATCTACTAAAAACAATTCATACCCATCAACCATCATCATAAGAATTCATAAACAACTTAAACATTTTTCTTTTTTTCTTTTTTTTACCAAATAACACACTTGTGTACCTGTGACTGGTGGCGGATAACTCGAAGACACTATCCCACGCTGGTTCTCCGTGCTGCTCCGTTTGCCGACCGTCGAGACCTCACCAGTACCTCCCAGCCAGTCGCTAGGGGTACTCTGCTTCCCCCTTAGCCCCCCGAGCCGCAAAGGGGCCACACAAATCCAGAAGGTATGCCTAGCTTCCCAGCTTGCCTCCAAGGCTGAGCTACCACTCCAATACAAGCTAAGAAAATCCCAACTCCTCACAAGAAACCAGTCAAGTCCCAAATCGGCAGCATAACGATACCTAACAGCCCATCCCCCTTCTTCCTCATCTTCCCTTTCTTTTATAGATTTTTTGAGACCCACCCTAACCCTAAATCACATTCAATTTAAGTTTTAATGAAAACCCTCTAAAAAATCTTTGTCTTACAAGTGTCACTCATCCCCCATGTTTCTCCAAAATTAATTTCTTTAGCTTATTAATTGTCTACGTTTCATTTATTACCTAATTTCCCCATTTTTATTAATCTCTTCTTCTTTTTTTAAACCAAAAAGGTAAATTCACTAATTTCTCTTTTCATTTTATTTTTAAATTCATAACTTTTTATACTCCCGCACGTTAAATAATTTTATTACTTATTAATTTTCTATGTGTCCTTTATTACTTTGTCTCCCTATTTTTATTAATCCCTTCTTCTTTTTTTCTTTTTTTTTTTAAACCAAAAAGGTAATGCGTTAATCAATCTTTTCATTTATTATTTATTTAATATCTTTTGTTCTTCCACAAGTTAGGAATTAATTTCTTCTTTGTAAAATTTTAAAACTATTAGATTTAATTTAAATCTTACCCTCGTCATCGCCCCAAGAATTTTATGAAGACCCAACTATTACTTAGGTGGGTTTTTGTTTAATTTGTTATTTTTATTCCAGGGTCTGTTCTTAAGGTTAGACTAAAAGTTTACCCTAAAAGTTTTAGACTTAGTACTTAGATTTTGAACTGGGGGACACTGGGTTGGGGAAGTTGTTTAAGTATTTCTTAAAGCGTTATTGTCTTAGGGCTATTTAGGTTTGTTTCCTTCATCCACATCAATGCGACGTGCCCTTCAGGATGCACCACATTCTCCAAGGGTGCCACTCGCCTCATTCGTTTCCCTTGCACAATGTTCCCTTCAGGATGCACCACGTGCTCCAAGGGTACCACTCACTTCTTGTGTTTCTTTTGTGCGACGTGCCCTTCAGGATGCACCATGTGCTCCAAGGGTGCCACTCGCCAACTTGACTGATTGGTAGACATCTATAACCCCTGGAGTCAACACTCCACCAGGTGAACTTGTGGGAGACTAAGGGCTCTAAGGAATAAGGCCCC
>ML813268.1:0-12728 GCA_009831015.1 Picea engelmannii | reverse complement strand
CGGCATCGTGGATCCTCTCGAACTAGGTAATTGTTAACCTACAGTTCGAGCCATGGTGGGAGTGCTAGTAGGCGGTGGCAAGGTTGTTGTCCACCCCTCTCCCTCAACCTCTATGGAAATTGTGTGTGGCCCCTTTTCTCCATATGTGAGTCTGGTCGGCAAGCTATCGTCATCCTGCATCATCAACAATCGTGTCAGAACATGTCAATCATCAAATCATCAAATCAATGAAATATCACAGTAAATAAATCAACCCAATTAGCACACTCCCTGACTCAATCCGGAGTCCAAGGGGTTCCACCTATGCCTCTGCATCATCAAGGTCCAAAACCCTACACACTCAATAAAACTGAGTCAATAGCACTTGTCTACATCAAATAGTAAAACATCATGTCGTCTATCATAACGCGTCATAGTCCAGTATAAATGTTTTAACATCAGAAAAGTCCAGATCACTTGCGAGCAAGTGTCCTCAAATAATAAGTTTTCTCAGTGCGCCAGAGCGGGATGTTACAGTGTAGCTCATTTGAATACTGGGTATGTTACAATATGTTTCGCTGTGAGAGAACGAAAGTGTTCCCTCGGGTAGCGTGGCTCGGTCATGGGTGGATGGGGACGTTACAGCATAGTATCAAAGCATGAAAGATTATTCTGGGGTGGCATTCCCCAACCTGTGGGTGGTTGGGGAACGTTACAGTTTGGTAAGAAAACTCATGCACACTTTACCATATAATGGGTTCCCATAATCCATGAGGTTTTTGAAGGATATACTTTTGATTGGGGAAAAATGCTATCAGATAACTTATTCAAGAAAATTGTGAAGTACAAATTCTAAAATCTAAAGGAGAACATGCTCCTTTCTATATGTATGCATATATTATGGATGCAATTTGTTTCAGGACCCCTTTTCCTCTTATGAATTGGAGTTGGACTCCGACTATCACCAAGCCCATACATTTTTATCATTCTAAGTTATGGGAGGAAAATTAAAAGGAATCTTTTTATGAAATTTTTCATAATGTGGTGATCCCAATTCATGAAGTTATTTATGGATGGCCTCCCCCCAAAATTTCAGAACAAATCATTGGAAATTTAGGTGTTATTACAGAATGGTATATCAAGGAAAGCTTCTCTTAAATCAGAGTGTTCGGTTGCTAAATGTCTCCTCATTCTCTCCCCATATTCTTACCAGATGGACTAGTTTGTAGAGAGGTAGCATATCAAACAGTTTTAGGAGGAGTAACCAAGGAGCTGAAGACAACACAAAAAAGAGTTTGGCCAACCTTTCCCATACAAGTTGGCATATTTTCATTATTTGATTTTGGACATGTTAAGGTGGAGGCTTTGTCCTTAGAAGATATTAAATTGGTTGATATTGAGTACAAAAGGCATGATCCTCATAGGGTGGTTGAAAAACAATTAGCTCAATTCAATATGAAAAGATACATCCATGAATATTCCCCTTATGATGAAGTTTTTAGAGGAGTAAGATTTTATGATGAAGTTGTAAACAGATTTCAAAATTTACCTCGAGATAAACAATCAGGATTCCTCTTCTTTCATAAACACAAAAGGAACAGTCTACCCAAAGTCTTGCAGGGAGAACAAAGACTTAACCCAACTTTGCAGGTGATAGAAGTAACAGATCCCAAGCAACCTAGATTGCCTGAATAAAAAGCTATGGAAGTGGAAAAGAATGAAAATACATTGTCTAAAGATGCAATAATTACATGAATACCCATACCAAGTAAAAATGTGGAAGAATTATTAGCATAATTTGAATATTTTATGAAGTAATGGAATAGTTTTCCTCTGTCATTTCCAAACACTAAAACTCTAGTGAAAAATGTGACAAATCAAGAAGGATCCACTGCACTTATTTCTCCCATACCATCATTAACTCCTCTGGAAACAAGTTATGAGTTACCTAGTTTAGAGGTTATCAATATATACGACCTAACACCTATTGAACCTGAAGATATGCCTTCATCAAATTTATTTTTCAACAAGAAAAGGAAGGCTATCATAAGAAGGGAATCTCGACAGAAGGAGGGAGTAACTACCAAAAAGCATAAAATGATATATGATGGGCAGGGACAGAGTGGCCCTAAATTCACACAAGAAGTTGTAGACTCATTGGGAGCTTTTGCAACTGCCAACCAATGGTCAGTGGATAATCTCATAAAGCTGTTGGACCAAAAAAATATCTTGGTTGAACAATTGCATAATGATATGCAACAAATGGAAGTGACTGCTAGAGATAAAATCAATTTTGATATGGATCAAATCAAACAGGGTTTTGAGCAACATATTAAGCAATTAGAAGATAAATTGGAATTAAGTGTTAAAAATAAACACTTGAGTAATAATATGCTTTCCTAGTGAGATATGTTAATAGAGAAATTGCAGACTCAAATAATATTATTCGAGAGCACAAGAATGGACACTTCTGCATTCAAGAATCAAGAATCATAAGTAAATGAAAAGTTGGAAACGGTCCAACAAGATCTGTATGAAAATATGGATATTATTCAAAGACATTATCAAGTGATCAATAATTCTTTGAATAATATTTATGAAAATGAGAGGGAATCCTATACGACCAGGTGCAAATTCCAATAATTCATAGTATGGAGACAAAAACTCAATGTACCTTGGATTGCTCCTTTTTCACAGTTTGAGCAGATAAATGGTGAAATAGCTTTAAAGGTCTCGGAAACTGATCTTGAAGAAAGTAAGAGGCTAGACAGAGAAACAAAAGAGGCTTGTCTTAACGCTCTTTCAGCTGTAGATTTGGAAATGATAGATATTGATGTTAATGGTATCCATGATACACTTGGATAAATTGATATCGAAAAGACCAAAGAGAGTTTAAAGAAAAGTAGAGAGAATGTGCAAAATCATATCCAACATGTAAATCATATCGATTTACGAATGGTAAATGATCTGCTGGTGAAACCGAGTTTACAACATCAGATCACACAACAGGCAGTTGTTAAAATTCAAGAAAAGTTACCATTGGTGCACAAAAAGGATTTCTCACTTGAGTTAAATACAAATGTTGAACCTTCCAATTTAGTTGTTGAATTAATGGAACTACATGCACAATTCAAGGATCAGAAAAAACCAAGTTCATCCACAGCAAATAGAGGACGAGTGAATATCCAGCGAGCAAAATAAATATCAGCAAATCCAAAAATATCTTCATTATATCTTTTAGTTTTGATTGTATTCTATTTTGAGATCGAAGAATGTGGAATTTATAACTACTTTTGGTTAAGAAACTTTTTTATAAATAAACAAATCAAAGATCTATTCAAGGCTTCTTCTGGCCGAATGTAAAAGAGAATTTTTCTAAATATCAATTAGAAAGAGAGGGCAAAGATTCTACATTTCATTTCCTTTAGTTATGTGCTTTATGTGTATTACCATTTCATAATCTTATTCTCTTCACTCCATGGTTCTTGAAGATTGAAATACTACAATTTAGTAACACATCTAATGTGGTCCATACATTGGATATTTGTCCAGTTACATTTTTTCCTCTGTTATTATTGTGAGTAAAACAAGACATGTATATGTGTAAGTTTCATATTTTAAACCATGTATCAAGAACTTCTTATTCATAATTCTTCTATTGAGGATAAGGTAAGATTTATCTCTATTTGATACCTTACTTTATTTTGACATTACTTGTTAATCAATTCTACTTTTCATATGATCAAAATTTATAAAGACTCAAAGAAATATATATTTCCTCTATGTTTTCTAATCATTAAAATTAATTTCAAGTTTCATCTTAAAACTGAAGGTAGAAAATCATTACAGAACAATTCTCTTAAATATTTGGATGCCTGACATTATTCTGTGAACCTAGAATAAATCTCAGGAACAACATCTTTTTGGCGTTATTGCAAGGGGTGGAGAAACGAAACTATTTTCCCTGGGAATACGATAAAGTTTAAGTTTCAACATTTTATGGTGAACAAGAATTGAACACAAGGATAAATATTGTTTTCATTTTTCACCTGGAAACTCCATTTTGGAAAAACTGGCATTCAAACAAAAAAATACCAGGAAAAACCCATACAACAAGAAGACTATTCTCGTTTCGGGTCCTAAAAAATTGTTGACAACCAAAGGATATCTAAAGAAAATGTTTGCATCAACGGGTAAGATATATCAACCTAATTTTACTCAAGTTAATTTTAATATTCCAGCAGAAGAAGTAAGTTTATTTGTTTCTAAATAAAAACATCAAAAACCTCATTTTGCAGAAGCCTTAACTAGTAATCCTGAAGTTAAGCTAGAAAATACGAAGGAGGTAATTTCCGTAGTAAAACTGTATGATCTAAAGGGAGAAAATTTCTAGAATACTCCTATCTCTTTCATAGTCACTTTTACCAATGAGAGTAAAGAAGCTTCTTCAATTCCTAATACCATTTATATGACACCTATTCTTAGTCTTCCTGAAGTAAAAGTTTATGTCTCTGAAAATCATGAAGATCACCCTTTATACTCAGGTTCATCTCTTATTACTTTCCTCATTTATCCATATAGCCAATCTGAAAGACCAAGCTCAAGTTCCCATTTCCCATATGATTTTGATTTTATGTCCCTCTCACGAGATCCATTGCCTTTTGATTATCTAGCAGAACTTTGATCTCACCTTCCTGGAGCAATTAAAGGTCCAGTACATCAGTCTTTTGAAATCTTTGATAATTTGCACTATAGACCTAATATCTCTTCTCCAAAATTTTCAATGGTTGGTGTTGGAGGTGGAGGAGGTGGTGGAGTTAGTGGAAATATAAATCCACCACCACCTCCTCTGAGGATTTTTGCTAAATTCATTGCTATATATGCTCCCTTATCCCTTCATGTTGTTCTACATAATCTACTTGAGAATTATATGAAACTTCTACCTAAATTTATGGGAGAGGGGGATTTAACAACCACATAGCATATAGAACTTTTTTATCAATTTGTTGATATTCTCGGTATTGAACATGAAGATGTTTACATGATACTTTTAGTACAGAATTTTTAGGGACAAGTTAGAACTTGGTTTAGGGGAGTTCCTGCAAATTATTTACCATCATATGATGAATTAGAGACATCTTTCTTAATACAATGGGGTGAGAAAAAGGACCATTTATATTACTTAACTGAATTCGGAGATTTAAGGAAGAAAACAACTGAAATTGTTTCAGAATTTATCCAAATATTCAATCAACTTTATAGAAAAATTTTAGCCAAAGTAAAACCTTCCCAGCCAACTGCTAAAGTTACTTTTGTAAAGGATTTTGATTCAGATTTTGCTTTACTTTTAAGGGAAAGAAGAGCCACAAATTTAGTTGTAATGCAAGATGATGTTATAGAAACTGAATCAAATATGATGGCATCATGAAAACTAAAAGCAAAGGTTGATATGGGAATAAGAGAACCTAGAAGGTTTAAAGAACAAGCAAGACCCTCCAGTTTTGGCAAAAACACACAAGAAGAAAGGATGGATGAAATGGCTAAGATCATTAAAGATTTATCAAACAAAATTTCCAGGATGGAAATTGAGAAATCCAAACATGAGCCATATGTTAGAAATCAAAACCAATTCAGGAGAAACCTTAATACAAACCCTTAGATTCAACAGAGGAAAATCAAGAATGAGGAACAAAAGATTCAAGCTCCTTTTAAAACAAAGAATCTTATACAAGAAGATGATGTTCAAGATTATGATGAATTAGATGAGGATAAAAACAATCTCAGCGATGATGATGTTGAACCTCATTTAACTAAATAAGACTATGAAAAACATGTAAATCTTGGATCATTATTTGATGAACAAAATATCAATAACTTGGGAGAGTCTACAACTCAATATAAAGATCTTGTTGATTCAATAATGGATTAACTTCAAAATAAATATGATTTGAGGCCAAGAGAAAATACTTCCACTATCAATCCACCAAAAAATATTGTGTCATGGAATAAACAAAATGAAGCAATGGTTTCAAAATCACCTTCTGAAGTACAAGATGCTCAAATAAAGCAAGTTGAAACTAAAGCAACCCAGACTAAAAATTTGGAGAACAAAGAAGTTGAAGTTCATACCAAAGAATTAGAAAATTCAATTGGTATCTTCAATCTAGAAAATGAATTGAATAAGATTAAAATTCCATTTCTTCTAGTTAAACTTGCCAGAAATTTGGTTTACAAGAAGCAGATTTCAAAGGTAATTAATTTTTCAAATGCAGAATGCCAAGATGATGTTATTAACTTGCAAGATGAGAAACCAACAATTATGTTTGGACCACATATTGAAATGATAAAGACTTGGTTTCTCCTTTTTATATCATTCTTACTGTGCATGACCATTTGTTACATAATTGCATGTTAGATTTAGGTGTTTCACATAATCTGATGTCAAAAATAATAATGGAAAAATTGGGCTTACAAATTAGGATAACTTATCAAGATTTATACTCTTTTTACTCAAGAAAGGTTAAGTGTTTGGGTATGATTAAATATTTAGTTGTAAATCTAGATCAAATCCCAATAAAAGGTATTCTTATGGATGTGGTAGTAGTTGATGTTCCTGCAAAATATGGCATGATTTTATCAAGATCTTGGGGTGAAAAGTTAGGAGGATCAATTCAGTTGGACATGACATATGCTACTATTCCAATTTTTGGAGGAAAGTTTACCAGATTGTACAAAGAAACTAGATTAGCCTATACAGTAAGTGATCCTCAAAACCCAAATACTTATCCAGTCTATGTTGTTGATCAATATTTAGGAAATTGTATTTTATCCATAGATGATGATTTTCAAGAATGTACAGAAAATGAAAATAAAAAAATAGAACTTCCAAAAAAAAATGTAAATATTAGAGATGGGATGTGGAAAATGTTCTTCAATGGTGCTTCATCTTGCGAAGGAGCAGGAGCTGGAGTAATATTTGTGGCACCAAGTGATGAGTATTATATCCCTTTTTCTTATAGATTGCAATGGGACATCGATTACACAAATAATGTATGTGAATACGAAGCTTTAATTATAGGATTATAAGCTACTAGAAAATTAAAAATTCAACAGTTCATAGTTTATGGGGATGTTGAACTCATTGTAAAACAAATTAAACAACAATATCAAGATAAGTATCCAAGAATGAGGTCTTATATAAATTGTGCATGGGATCTGATAGAAAACATTTTCTTATCATTCAACATTCATGTTATTCCAAGATTACACAATCAACAAGCAGATTCCTTAGCTAAAGTTGCAGCCAACTTCATACCACCTATTGTGCTGAAATTGAAGTATCACATCAACGTGAGACATTAACCTTCAATTCCAAATAATGTTCACTATTGGAAAATTTTCGAAGATGATGAACAAATAAAGCAATTTCTAGAAATGATAGATGAATTTTCTGAAACACACATAGATCAAGAAAATAAAAATAATCCAGTTTGGATTATGCAATAAGGAGAAAATCTAGAGAAGTTCAAGGATAGAATCGCAAATCAAGGAATTATCTTGCTCAAGAATAATAAAATTCCCAAGGGTCTTATCCTGTTAGAAAGATTGTTTGACCAAAATGATATACCTTTAAAATCTACCTTTCATCCTCATCCTGAAGAGGTTGAAGATTGTAACATGGGGTCAAATGAAAATCCAAAAATGGTCAAATTGTCTAAATATATTCCAACTAATCTAAAGAATAAATATGTTGAATTACTTAAATAATATAAAGATGTTTTTTCATGGTCCTACGAAGACTTAAAAACTTATGATACTTATGTTATTGAGCATAAGATTCGATTAAAACCTGGTATTAAGCCTTTCAAGAAAAAGCTTAGACAAATAAATCCAATTATCTTTCTGATAATAGAAAGGGAGGTAAACAAGATTCTTGATGCAAAAATCATTGTACCTCTTAGATACTCTGAATGGGTAGCCAATTTGGTCCCTGTCAGAAAGAAAAATGGAGAAATAAGATTGTGTGTTGATTTTAGAAATCTGAATTAGTCTTCTTTAAAAGGCAATTACCCCCTCCTTAAAATGGATCATGTTCTAGAAAAAGTTCTTGGGGAAAATAGAATTTCTATGATTGACGGATTTTTGGGGTATAATCAAATAGTTGTCCATGAAAATGATAGAGAAAAAATTGTGTTTACTACTCCATGGGGAACCTTTATGTATGACAAAATGCCTTTTGGATTGATGAATGCAAGTGAAACTTTTCAAAGAGCAATGGATATAGTGTTTGTTGGTGAAAAAGATAAATTAGTTGTTATTTATCTAGATGATCTAACAACATTTTCTAACTCTGATACAGAACACTTGGTACTTCTCAGACAAACTTTTGAAAAATGCATTAAAAAAAAAATTGTCTTTAAACCCTAAGAAATATCATTTTTCCATGAAAGAAGGTAAGTTCTTGGGGAATATCGTATCGAAAGATGGAATCAAAGTAGATCCAAAAAGAGTTGAAGCTATTGATCAGATCAATATTCCTAGAAATAAAAAAGAGATTCAATCACTTTTAGGAAGAATTAATTTCTTGAGGAGATTTATTCCCAATTTTGTTGAAATTATAAAATTTATCACATATATGTTGAAGAAGGATAACGAGGTGAAATGAACCATTGAAGCTAAGGCATCCTTCCAATGAGTCAAGAAAGCTATATGAGAAGAACCGGTAGTGGTAAGTCCCGATTATACAAAGGATTTTTTTCATCTTCTCCTTTGCATCTGAATATACTATTGCAGCAGTGCTCCTTTAGAAAAATGAAGAAGGATTCGAACAACCTATTGCCTTTTTTATCAAAATCCTTAAGGATGTAGAGTTAAAATATGACATTTTAGAGAAGCAAGCTTATGCTATGGTAAAGGCACTCAAAGCTTTCTGGACATATGTTTTACATTCAACAATAATCGCATATGTACCAACTAGCACAATCAAAGATGTCATGATTCAACTAGACAGTGATGGAAGAAGGGGGAAATGGTTGGCCAAAATTCAAGAATACGATTTAAAAGTAAAACCAAAAAAACTAGTAAAAGAATAAGGTCTGGAAAAATTACTAGCTGAATCAAATTTTAAAGCTCTGGGAATAAATCATTTTGAGTCTCAAAATTCTCTCCCATACATAGAATAACTTGATAATCAAGTGCAAACAATTCAGATTGATGATAAATTGTCTTCCTTGTCTTGGTACAACAATATAGTTTTGTATCTTCTTACTCTTCAATGTCCTACTGACATGACTCCTTCCAAGAAAAGAACCTCAAAATTACAGGAAATTAAATATTTCATTATCAATATTAAGTTATATTGGAAGGATCCTTTGGGTTTCTTATTATGTTGTCTTACATTATATGAAACAGAAGGTGTCATTGATGAGTTTCATAAAGGATTATGTGGAGGACATCATTCATGGAGAGCAACAGCTTATAAAATTTTAAGGACAGGCTATTATTTGCCAAAATTATTCATTGATGTAAATGTAAGAGTCGGAGCTTTCAATTCATGCCAATTGTTTGCTAGAAAGAAACATAGCCATGCCTTACCTTTAGTTCTTGTAAATGACGAAGCTCATTTCCAACAATGGAGCCTAGATTTTATTTGAGAGATTCATCCACAATCAAGTGCCCAACATAGATGGATTTTAACTGCTACTGATTATTTTACCAAATGGGTTGAAGTTATTCCAAATCAGAATGCTACAGATTCAGTAGTGATAAATTTTCTGGAAGAGAACATCCTTGCAAAATTTGGTTGTCCAAGGAAAATAGTCACAGATAATGCACAAGATTTCAAATCTATTGTTATGACAAATTTTTATCAAAAGTATAATATCATTTTGGGCCATTATACAGCTTATTAACCTCGGGGAAATGGGTTGGTAGAATCGTCTAATAAAATTTTAATGACAATAATTAAGAAATTTTTGACATAAAATAATAAATCTTGGCATATACATTTAAAATATGCTTTATGGGCAAACAGAATCAGCACCAAGAAATCTATAGGTATGTCTCATTTCCAATTAGTTTATGGCATAGATGTTATTCTTCCTATAAATCTCACTCTTCCTGTGATGAAACTCTGGCAGGATGCGAATGAAGAACCAAATGATCCGACATGAAGAAAAAATCAAATAATTGAAGTCCAAAAGAATAGAAGATAAGTGGATGATAATCTCCATAAATATCAAGACAATATGAAATCCATGTTTGATAAGAAAGCTAAACACAGGGAGTTTCTTCCTCGAGATTTAGTCTTGAAGTGGGAATATAGAAAAGAAAATGTTGGGAAACATGGAAAATTTAACCATCTCTGGTTTGGACCTTTCAAAATTCCAGCAATCGAAGGGAGAAATTCATTCTCTCTTGAAAATTTAAACTTTTTAGTTTCCATTGTATATACCGGATTGGATTGGATTTACATTGGAAAACGTTTTTTATTTTTTATTTTCTTTTTAGAGAATTATGTAAATATTTTTCAATGCTAAATTTATGTAAATATTCTCAACAAAATAATGTTTTCAATTTTATTTCAAGAAAAACAAAAAGAAAATATCATTTTTTCTACAAAAGATAAATCACATTTTAATTTACAAAATAAAATGCATTCAATAGTTAATAAAACAATACTTCTTCTCACAAAAATGCCTGAAAATTTCATAAAATAAGACTGTCAAATCATAATAATAGTCTTTGAAAACTAAAGGTTTAGAAATTATATGTTCAAAGTTTGATTTGATTTCACAGTTCTAAAAAAACAAAAACAAAGTGTATATGGAATATTACTAATGACTAATGATATGGAATACATTTTCATTATGTATTGCTTCCTTTACTTCGACAGAATCATCTAACTATTGAAATTCCACTTTTTCTTGTAGAGCTACTGATCGTAGTTCTTCAACAACTTTTTCATGGTCTAATGGAGGTAAATATTCTTCAAAAATAGGATATGGTGTTGCAGAAACTTGAGACTCGTCTGATTCTGCAAGAATGTTCATTTGATTTCATCATCTACGAAAAATTCTCAACTATTGGAGATAAGAATTTAAGTGACCTGTGTTTCGACCCACTTCCCTCATTACAGTATCCATTTCTTCTTGATGTTGCGGTTCCTGAGATTGAATCTACTGATGAAGTTGAAAGTTTGAAGTTTGGATCTCTTCAATATTTTCTGACTGCTCCTGAACCTTTTTATGGAGAGTAAAGATTGCATAATTGACACACTCATAGTCATCATGATCAACACTCATGTTTCCCTTCTTTGGACTCCTTGGAATCAGGTGATAAAAAAGTATAATCCCTTGTCCAAAACTTCAAAATAAAACAGGTAAGAGTTCATCTTCTCTCTTATTGTTTGAGTAAAAAATGAAAATCTGATTAAAATAGATATGAGGGATGTTTTCCCACAAATTAAATATTAGAGAAGAAGAGAAAATACAATTGAAACATCCCGTTGATTGGGTATAATATCATCTCTGGTACAAAAATAAATAAATAAATATAAAACAAATAAAAATGGTTAGAAAATGACTGCGAGATAGAGAAAATCAGATTTCTCATCTGACAGAGAAACTTGTGTGAAATTATGTTGTTTAGATTAAGATGTTTTGATTGTTTGATATAATTGTTTCTTCCTCTCTCCCTAATTCTTTCTGCAAAAAATATTTTTTCTTCTTTCTCATCATTTTAATCCTTGTAGAAATCATAAAACTTAGCCTAATGCTAAAAACTTAGAAGCATATTATCAAAATAGGTCGAGCGATTTTTTTTTATGTTTCTTTAATTTTAATTGAAAAAGTATGTCTAGTCTAATCCTAGTAAATTTAGCTCTAATATATGATTTCAGCTAACGAAGTTGCTCAAGGTTTATCCCTGAAATGAATATTTTTTTTCCAAAATTAACCTATAGGTGAAGGTATACCTAGAATTGGAAGAAAAACTAATCTCAGAGTATTCTTAAAATTGTAGATAGACCTTCTTTTTCATTAAGATCTTAAACAAATGTCATCCCTTGTATTTTACATACAAATTGATTGCCCCCACTTCAAAGTAATAAAATCAAAGACAGATGGTGAAAGGAAATTCACAAATTGATTTCCCCCATATTGTCCCAATAGAGATGATGAAAGGAAATTCATATATTGGTATCCCTCATCTCGGTTAAATGAAATCTTTTTTTTGAAGTGGTGAAAGGAAATTCAATTAAGGGAGATATAGATAACTTCACTGGGGTACTGAATAGGGTTGTTGGAAATGAATCAATATCTATGATATATGTAAGGTTGTCTTACACATCTATATAACATACTATGTTATCTAGTTATTTTTCAATAATATTTATAGCTTGAACCAACTGGGATTCCTTGAATAGACATATTTTACATCTATATAACCTTTAAGAGAAAATAGAGTCGGTCAAAATCTGATATTTTTGTTAAAATTACTTTGATTATCCTAAAAAATTCCGGAATCAATTTTAAGGAAGGAAAACACTCATTAGCTTGGCTTGAAATCAATCACCAAGTGTGCTTTAAGATTTTTAGATATGGTTATGTTCATTTTTTCTATATATGATTAAATTTCAAATAAAACTAGAAAACATTTTTTCAATCAAAAAAGCAATAGTGACTCCATTTACCCAAAAAAGGCACCTGGTTTATTGTTCTTTCATGCCCCACATGGAGCCAAAATCCCCA